>JARYGA010014571.1:0-45861 GCA_030545235.1 Helianthus tuberosus
AAGGTACAAATATGCGGAGCGTTACAATATACGTACAAACATTGTGATTAGTTAATCGTGTGTGTTCAAGGATGGTAACAGGTTATGGGAATGAGACGGATAAAGGTACAAGTATGGATGGATGGAATTCGGAAGTGGGATTTAGATTTGATGGAAGGAATGGAAGCGAGTTGTGAAGACACGTTGAATGATCAATGTGTTTTTGGTTATATGTTGATTAAAGTAGCTTAACTACTAATCAAGTCACTTACTTACCTAATGTTCAGGTTGTATGCGTGTGGATACAGGTTATTCAGGCATTACCGAATAGATAGAAAAGTTGAAGATCACCTTAGGACGCGAATAGTATGGGAGTGTGGTTACATAGTCATTTTATGTCGAGTTTTCAATGCATGTAATAAGTAGGAATGGAAGGTGTAACACCTGAAATAAATGTGTAAAAATGGTTTCTAAGTATTATAAGTGGTTTTTAATTGAATGAAATTTTTTTGTTTACATTATTTCAACTTGTTTTTGTTAAAATTGTTTAGGGTGTGTTGGGTTATATAAGATCTGCTGATAATGAAAGCCAAAACACAAAGAAACCATCTTCCTTAGCCTTTGAAATAAGAATTTAGCAAACATCAAGTACTAGAAATTCCACCCTTGAAAGCTTCAACAAATAACCACCAAACTGTTGGAAAAGAACTCTAGGATCAAAAGAGCTGGATGACTAAGTCAAAGTGTTGAAATGTAAAAGAACTTGTCAACAACCGAAGACTAAAGTGCTGGAAACCAAAAGTACTAGATTTTTCCAGTAGTTTGGTATCCCAACAGTTTCTCTTGTATATTCAATAGTTTAGTCTTTTCAACTGTTATAGGTTTTTTTGTCCGTAGTTTTTCAAACTGCTGGAAGTTACACCTTTATTGGGTTGTTTTGGGTCGCTTTCATGGTGACGTCCCCATCCGTTCTCTCCTCTTATAAATAGCATAATACACTAATGTAATTTCAAACTCTTACAACTAAATATATCGGATCATAGAATCTAGATAGAGAAAGGCTAAGTGAGAGAGAGAGAAAGAGTTCACATGGTGAGGGGGAGTGTAATTTTGTACTATGATGTATTGCTGAAATCAGTAATAAAGAAATCATTAGACAATCATTCCTACAAATCCACCTATTGCTTCGATTGATGTGTTATTTATTAACTTGTATTAATGATCTTTTGAATTGTTAAATAGTTTATTTTTTATCAAAAACGCACACTCTCATATGCAACAGGATGTCGTAAATATCTTCATTGTATTTAATTTTGTTTCCTTTTTTAATTTATTAAACAATCATATAATTGCATATTCTATGTGTAGAAAGAGTACTCTTGCAAGAGGGTGCATGGTTAAACAAGTGCCTTATAGATCATTTCTTTCCGTTACTAGGATTTAACACAATAAGGGTGGAGGGGCAGCGTATCCGAATACCCAAAGTACTCACACCATTAGCCAGTAGGATTTAGCCATCTCAACCAACCCAAAACAACCCACAAGTACTTAAATAAGTTGTGGGGGGTGTACCCACCACCCAAATGTACTTGGCCACCAACTCCCACACCCAACTTCCACCCTTACCCAAATCGTGGAATTCAGAATTGATAATCGACCTAAGTACCAAGGGTTGAGGCAATGTACCCCTTACTCAAACCTACTCAATATTTATAGGCATTATTTGTAAGTTATTAAATGTGATGTTTATACTGCTCATAGGAGCCTTCAATATATCTTTTTTATCAGAAAGAGCTTAATATAGGCAACGAAGATGGGTCAACTTTCTTAATGACTACGATAGTGATATCCACTACCATCCTAGCAAGGCTAATATTGTGGCTGATGCCTTGAGCATGAAAGAACGAGTCAAGACTTTGTGAACGCGAGCTTTGGGAATGACAATTCCCTCGAGCCTTATGACAACAATCCATAAAGCTCAACTTAAACCACTCAAATAGGAGAATCTGAAAGAGGAGTCCTTGTGGGGTTTGGAGAAACAGTTTAAGACTAAATCCGATGAAACCTGATATTTCATGGATAAAATTTGGGTGTCTAGTTTTAGTGATTTGAGGGTATTGGTTTTGGACGAAGAGCATGTCACAACCCCCGCCCCCTAACAACCCGGGAACAGGCGGCCATGGCCAGTTTTGGTGGTATCCGGTGTTTATCAATGTGGCAACGGAAATTACATCAGGACCGTAGTTAGGAAATATTTTATCAGAGTGAAACACCATATTTTATATAAATAAATATATTGGGATAAAACCCAAGTTTTCATTACAAACTGTTTTATAGGGGTAAACCCTCTTTTATTAAAATAAAACATCTTCTTTATTTAGGTAACTTTTATAGCCACTTTTCCAAGCCTTTAGTGCTGTCCAGCTGCCTTCTAGTAGGCGTTCACATTTTGTTACCTGAAACGCGTTTAAAAACATTTTGTCAGTGGGAAATACTAGTGAGTGAATCCCAGTTTAATCAAGAAGAGTTTTATCATGTAACAGTATTGAGAGCGATTACAATGTTTATGTCTACACAATTACTCATTCAGTACTGTCAATCCTGACTGGTGGGTCATATTACACTTTGGCTAACTCTTTGTCCAATGGTAACGTGTTCCACATTTTGTATACAAAACCCCAACATACCGGCAGTAATTGAAGACTACAAAGACTCAATCACTGCTAATTATAATTTAAATAAAGGTTTTGTGAAATAGTTTGCAAAAAGGTTTACAAAAAGGAGATTACTCACAAAAAGGTTTACACAAAAAGAGGATTACTCACAAAAAGGTTTACACAAAAAGAGGATTACTCACATTGCTGTCTTAGGTTTTCCTTTAGGGTTTCCTAGTGATTATCTATAAATTACACAAACGCACACGTGTTAGTATAATAACCCAATATTTACATTAGTAATACCCTCCCCGAGATGGCATTCCAATGACTACGTCGGGCAGAACCTCGACGGCCATTACAGAACCTTGGATCAATCGAGCAGCGTATCTAATACGTAACCGGGGTTATAATACTTACAACGAGGTAGAACTTCGTGATTTAGGGGGGTATTATACCCGAAAAGCACTTTGACTATATAGAAATTCGTGAGAGAGAAAGAGATTGAACAATTGAAAGTGAAAGCTGATGGCCTCTATTTATAGTTGTGATTTCGGACTTCCTTGCGGCCCGCGTAAGCCGAAGGATAGTCCTTCGCGGCCCGCGACGTAGGGTTGTAGGCCCTAGGGTTGCTGATTCTTTGATTTTAGCTTTGACACGATCATGACATGTGGCAGCACCGGGCTGCGCCCCATGTCCTTTAGCTCGCGCCCCGCATAAGACATAGCCAAGGGCTACGCGGCCCGCGAGCGCCTTTAAAATTTGATTTTTATTTAATTTTTAATTATATATTGTATTTTGGGCTCGGTTTTCACATATGGGGTGTATTTTTGGTCATATAGGGACATTTTTAAAATATATTAGGGTGTCAAAAATAATTAGGAGGGTTGTTATATCCTCCCCACCTTGTTTTAGAGCTCGTCCTCGAGATCTACTGGAACAGGTGTGGATATTTCCTTTACATTTCTGATTCAAGCTCCCATGTGTATTCTGGTCCTCTTTTGGAGTCCTATTTAACTTTGACCAGAACTAATCTCTTGTGCTTGAGGTTCTTAATTTTCCTGTCTTCAATCTGTAGAGGTCTTTCTACATATTTAAGTTGCTCATTTACCTCTATATCCTTAAGATGTACTACCAGTGATTCATCAGCTAAGCATTTCTTGAGATTAGATACATGAAATACATCATGTATTCCTGCCATTTCCTCTGGCAGTTGTAGCTGATAAGCTACAGGTCCTATTCTTCTAATAATCTCAAAAGGTCCAACATACATGGGGCTTAGCTTTCCCCTTTTGATGAAACTTACCACTCCTTTCCAAGGAGAGACTTTCAATAACACTTTATCTCCTATTTGAAATTCCAATGGCTTGCGTCTGTTATCATCATAACTCTTTTGTCGATCACGTGCTGCTTTTAGTCGTTCTTTGACTTGAATGATCTTGTCGGTTGTTTCTTGTACTATCTTAGGTCCGGATAGTTCCTTTTCCCCAATTTCTGCCCAACAGACTGGGGTTCGGCACTTTCGTCCATAAAGTGCTTCGAATGGTGCAGCGTTGATACTTGTGTGATAACTGTTATTATAAGAAAATTCTATTAATGGTAAGTGATCGTCCCAATTACCTCCAAAATCAATTACACAAGCTCTAAGCATGTCCTCCATTGTCTGAATTGTCCTTTCGCTTTGTCCGTCCGTTTGAGGATTATAAGCTGTGCTTAGATTCAACTTGGTCCCCATTGCTTTTTGGAAACTTGCCCAAAAATGAGAGGTAAAATGGCTATCTCTATCAGAAACAATTGATAAGGGAATTCCATGTAATGAAACTATTTCATTTACATACAGCTTAGCTAATTGTTCCATACTGAAAGTTTCCTTCATTGGTAGAAAATGAGCTGACTTAGTTAGCCTATCTACAATCACTCAGATTGTATCATTACCTTTTCTTGTTTTGGGTAATTTAGTAACAAAATCCATTGTTATCAATTCCCATTTTCATACTTGCATTTCTAACTGTTGCAACAATCCTGAGGGTTTCTAATGTTCAGCTTTGACCTGTGAACATGTTAAACACTTAGAAACATAAGCTGCTATATCCTTTTTCATTCCTATCCACCAAAAATTCTTTCTTAAATCCTGATACATCTTATCACTTCCAGGATGCATCGTATACTTAGACTTATGGGCTTCTTCTAATATACGGTGGCGTAGGTTTCCTAATTTAGGTATCCACATTCTTTTCTTATGGAATCTCCAAATTCCATCAGTTTCTTGCTCTAATTCCTTAATCATTCCTTTTAACCTTTCAGTATCATCCTTGATTACTGATTCTTGTGCTTCTCTAATCTGATCGTTTAAGTCTACTTGCAGGTTTAACTTAAGAGAACGCACTCTTTTTGGCGTTTCATGATACTTTCGACTTAAAGCATCAGCTACCACATTTGCCTTTCCTGCATGATACTGGATATTGCAATCATAATCACTAAGAATTTCTATCCAGCGTCTTTGTCTCATATTCAACTCCTTTTGCCTGAAAACATACCTTAAACTCTTATGATCGGTGAAAATGGTAAACTTACTACCATAAAGGTAATGTCTCCAAATCTTAAGGGCAAAAATTATGGCTCCTAATTCCAAATCATGGGTTAAATAATTCTCTTCATGATTCTTAAGTTGTCTAGACGCATAGGCGATGACCTTTTGACGTTGCATCAATACACATCCATAACCTAACTTAGAAGCGTCACAATAGACTACAAAGTCTTCAGTTCCTTCTGGTAACGCTAGTATGGGTGCATGGGTTAGTCTTTGCTTAAGAATTCTAAAGGCTTCTTCCTGTTTTGGTCCCCATTCAAACTTAACAGATTTACAGGTTAGCTTAGTTAAGGGAATGACTATTCTAGAAAAATCTTGAATAAATCTTCTATAATAACCGGCCAATCCTAAGAAACTTCTAACCTCAGTTGGTGATTCAGGGGTTTTCCATTTGGTAATTGCCTCGATCTTGGTGGGATCTACATGAATTCCTTCATGATTGACTAAATGTCCAAGAAATTGTACCTGTTCTAACCAAAACTCGCACTTTGAAAACTTGGCATAAAGCTTTTCCTTTCTTGGTAAACTTAGAAGTGCATGCAAATGCTTTGCATGTTCTTCTTTACTCTTAGAGTAAATGAGAATATCATCTATAAAAACAATTATGAATTTATCCAAATATGGCTTAAATATTCGGTTCATCATGTCCATAAATGCAGCTGGGGCATTGGTTAAACCAAATGGCATGACAGTAAATTCATAATGGCCATACCTTGTTCTGAAAGCGGTCTTAGGAATGTCCTCTTCATGTACCTTCAATTGATGATATCCTGATCGTAAATCAATTTTTGAGAAAAATCGAGCTCCTTGCAACTGATCAAACAAATCATTGATTCTAGGTAATGGGTATCGATTCTTAATCGTGACTTTGTTCAATTCACGGTAATCAATGCACATTCGCATTGACCCGTCCTTCTTCTTGACGAATAGTATCGGTGCTCCCCAGGGCGATGAACTTGGCTGTATGAATCCTTTTTCCAACAATTCGTCCAATTGTTTCTTTAATTCTTGCATTTCTGCTGGTGCCAAACGGTAGGGTGCTTTGGCAATTGGTGCTGTCCCTGGTAGCAGATGGATCCTAAATTCAACTTCTCTGTCTGGCGGTAATCCTGGTAATTCTTCTGGAAACACATCTGGAAACTGGGATACTACTGGAATATTCTTTAGTTCTTTTCCTTTAGTGTTAGTGATTATAGAAATCAAATACACTAATGATCCTTTTCTTATACAACTTGCGGTTTTCATCACAGAGATGAATTTTGTGGATCTAGATGACTTATCTCCTTTAATTGTGATCATTTCACCCTTTGGTGACTTTACTTGAATCGACTTTTAATCACATAGAATACTGGCTTTATTGGCTATTAACCAATCCATTCCTAACACAATATCAAATCTTGCCAGATTCATTGGGTAAAGGTTTGCAATAAACTTTTGATTTAAAAATTATATTCTTGCTCCCTGCAAGATTTCAGAAATCTTAATAGTTTCCCCATTTGCTTTCTCTACTAGACATTCTTGTGAAAGTTTAGTTAATGGTTGGTTGAGAAGTTTGCAAAATGAAGTATTAATAAAACTTTGGTTCGCACCAGAGTCAAATAATACTTTAGCAAAAACATCATTAACTGAAAACGTACCGGCTATCACGTCCGGAATCATCTTGGCTTCATCTGCCGTCAGAACAAATGCTCTAGCATTTTTGGTAGTCTTATTGTTCGTAGCTGGAGCTATTTTCGGACAGTTCGGCTTGATGTGACCTTGTTCTCCGCAGTTGTAGCATATCCTGTTGTTAGATTTCTTCCTGCAGTCTTCTTCCTTGTGTCCATGTATTTTGCAAAAGTTACAATATATGGAGCATCTTCCAGAATGCTTCCTTTTGCAATACTTGTAGTAAGGTGCAGAAGTAGAACCTACGTTTTTCCCACGGTTGGAATTTCTAGAACGGAATTCCTGGGTAAGCCTCTGAGCTAGGTTATTCCTTTGATCCTCTTCCCGTGTACGCACTAACTCATATGTCAAGGTTTTTTCTAGCTCTACAGCTTCTTCTATGGTTGGGGGTCTAGTTGCCTTGACTACATGCCTAATCTCCCCAATTAATTCCCAGATGTAAGGGAGATTAATACTGGTTCAGGTGATGCAAGGGTTGGCACTATCCTAGCGTATTCAAAGAATGTAGTAGTGTATCCCTTACTATCTACTCCAGTCATCCTAAGGTTTAGGAACTTATTTGCTATCTGTTCCTTTTCATTGGGAGGGCAGAATTTTCGTTCTACCATATTCTTGAATTCTTCCCATCCCATACTATACACCCTATCACTTCCCCTAGACTGGAGGATAGTGTTCCATCATTCTAAAGCTGAGTTCTTAAACAGATTAGAAGCAAACATTATCTTATCCTCTTCCGCACACTTGCTTATTTTCAGGATTGCCCCAGTCTTTTCTATCCAACGTAGAGTTGCAATGGGTCATTCATTGCCCGAGAATTCTATTGGTTTGCAGGACCAGAATTCTTTGTAAGAACAACCATAAGACATGGTTCTTTTTCTTTTGGGAATGCGTACTTGAAGTGCGGGTCCATTGTTTACGCTGTGATCTGGTTTAGTTGATCGCTTACTGCCAATGTTACTTTTATTATCAGCTTCCTTAACCGTTTGAATAATAAATGGCATTGCGTCTCTAATTCCTTGTGCCACTATGTGTTGGATGGCACTATTATTCATCTGGTGTCCATTATTATCATTGTTTGGATCATCGTTATTCGGGTTATTGTCATTCTGGTTTTCTTGGTTCACTTCGTTGTCCATCAGAATTTTAAACATTTACCAATTATTAATATTACAAAACAATATTGAATGCAAACAATCACACAACACACATATTGATCAAAAACGTCGAACATTGCGACTTACTCTTTCTTATATAGTATGCATCTAATACAAACTGATACTGGAAATTTAAAATTACAATATTACTATGCATCCATAACTATCGTCTAGATTTTTTTTCATACACACATATTATATAATATTATATTATTATATTATTATTATTACTATCACCATCATCACGGATATGGGTTCATCCAGAACTCCATATTGCTCTCGTCATACTTCCAGACGAGTCGCTCTCCGACCTGCCTAATCCTCTCGCTACTTTCTAAAATTTCTTCTTCGAAAGTTCGGAGCTCTTGCACATTTTCTGCACTCATTGGGGGTGCAGGTGCTGGGACTGGATTTGGGAACTGGGGCATGGGTTCCTGATACGGGTATGGATTCTCTAGAATTTCTCTAATGAATTGATCATTAACATAATAAGATTCTAGAGGTTCCAAACCTGGGTAGGCGGCGAAGTTTGACATGGGTTCATCTTCTGGTATTGGGTAATGTGGCTGGTAATCCCTATGGTCATCTAACCACGGGTCGTAGTTTGGGTCTAAAGGATTGGGTGCTGGAATTCTAGGTATCTCTTCTAGGTTAAAAACATGCATTTGGATTTGATTTTCTGGGCTGTTTTCTATTTCCATTGGCTGGGTAGGGAACAGTGGTAATGGTTGGGGTGCTATCAGTTGCTCCAGGTTAGGGTCTGCGGCTGTGTCACACCCTGACTTTTGCGGAAGCGTGATTATGTGTGACTTTCTTAATATCATTGCATTCAATCATAACAACCACTATATGATGAAACCAAAGACGTTCACCCACTAAATAAGTTTTAAAAACATAATGACAACATTGTCTTAAAACATAGAAATTCAAATTCGAGTAGTAAACATGCAACTTGTATAAGAGTTCACAAAGACTCGACAAAAGATATTAAGTAAAACCAGGATTTAGGAGGCGTGTCTTGTCCAGGATAAGACACACTGACCAAATCCTAAGATCATGGATGACATCTTTTATTCTTAAACCACACTTGGAACTTCCGAACGCCCGCCAGATCCACATCTAATTCCCTGAAATACATGTAGTTTGAAAACATCAACAAAAGTTGAGCGAGTTCATGTGTTTGTTTGTGTGTATGAATAACCTTTGTAATCATTGAAAGTATGTATGTAAGTTTGTAAACTCCTGGTATGAAAGCAACAAGGAAAAACAGATCACCAATGGTTTGCAAGGCCATTGATATGTGTGAAGTGATGCAGGAAAACTCAAACCTAGCAAATTTGTCTTCGGGAATAAGACATAGTCACCTCATGGGCCACCCTGGTCCACATGGGTATGGGCTCGCTACACCCAAATAGATCTATCACTCATGTCCCTCGGTCCTACAACGAGGATTAATGGCCTTAAGTGTTATACCCACCACTCACATGATCAAGTAGTACCCTTCCTTAGCTAACCATACCAAATCAAAATGTTTGTAAATAGTTGTAACATGTATTTCACCCCCGAAGTTATAAAAACCAAAAACAGTTAGAGAAAAGGGGGTCATGAAACTCACAGTCTTGCGTCTTCACTCACCGTAACTCAAGCTTCTTTGGATAAAACACGACTACCTACAACGCACTATGATCTATTAGACGAGCGGGTCGTGCCATGACTTAGTATTATTGTCTTTGAGTTACGTTTCTTCGTAGCTTCGATATTATTCCAAGTTATATAATTATTTGTTAAAATAATTAATATTTTAACTTAAATTATATTTATTAAATTTTGGAATAATTGTTTAAACAATATATATTAACTTAATACTTCCCAAGTATTTATACTTGTATATTCTTCCCAAGGATGGGTGTATATGTATTCGTATTCTTATACTTGTATATTTTTTGCCGTGTATTGGGGTCGTATTCCGGTGTGTATTTATACGTACGAGAATACGTATTTTTATGGTATTTATTAAGTATTCTTATACTTAATTTCGTATTAATTTTTCCAGAATATTATCTTTAATAAAAGTTTACCAATATATATTTCCAAAATATATATTTCAATAAATAGTACTTAGAAAAATTATTTATAATTTTCCTTTAGCAAAAATATTTGTATTCTCTTATAAGTTCCAAAAATAATATATTTTCAAGTATAACTTAGAAAATATATATATGAACCCATTTTTCATCCAAAATAATATATTTCAAGTTTATTTAAGAAAATGCATTCTCTCTCAAAAATAATGTATTTCATGTGTGTTTGAGAAAACATATACATTTCTTTCAAAAATAATATATCTTCTAAAAATTTCAAGAAAAATATATATTCATACTTGCCAAAAATAATATATTTTTCCCTTGTCAAAATATGATATATTCTTGTAGTAATTGTAAAAATCATATTTTCATTTCATTGGTGTCCAAAATATTATTTATTAAAATATACTTGGTGAATAAATTTTCCGGAATATTTTGTAAGTCTTATTCCATAGTTCGGTTTCACCAATATTTTGTGTAGAATTTGTATATTTATTCCTTGGAATTTTGGTAATATTTTGGATTGTAATTCTTGGTATTTTGATGTGTTATATTATTTCATGTCCTAAAATAATATAACTAATACACAAAATATACAAATAATCACACACATGGTGTCATCTAAATATATATTTTCCTAAATACATATTTAGTCACTTTTATTTATAAAAACCAACCTCCAATAATTATAATTTTTGTAACAAAAATTATGGCAAAGTTTATGTGAGAAATTCATGGTTTAAAATACACTTGTAAATATTTGTTTGGAAATATTTTTCTAAGTGTTTACATTTTTAGAAAATTTTGCCATAGTTTCCCCTAAAAATGGAGGATTCCATGCTTTCAAGCATATCATTTTATTTTGTAAAAATCAACACAATCAATCATCATTCGACAATAAACAACTTACACTTACCAACTTTGCCAAAAACAAGTATAATCTACTATTTCATGAACTTGAATATTTGTAAAAATTTATAGTAACTTACTAGTGTTATTAGTAAGCCTTGTTATCCTTTTAAAGTGTGATTAGTACTTTAAAAACTTCATTTTTAAAGAATATGGATCTTTACAACTTGTGATCATCATTTCTAAAAATGTTTCTTTATGAAATTTTCTTGTTACACAAGTGTTTCTACACTTGTTTATCCACCAAAAATAAGGTTTATTTATGTAAGAACCAAGATTTAGTAAAACTTATATTTTTAACTTGGTTTCTTTAGAAATCATCCATAAAATTTCTAGATCTACAAGTATCAAAACTTATTTTGATCATTATTTTTCAAGAAATCAATGTATTCTTTCAAGTTCATGCTTCTCATGAGGATGATCCATTAACTTTCATCAAGTTCATCCTCTCATCTTGCTAGATTATGTTTTTAATCATGATCTAGCAAGATCATATGATGATCAACATCATTTTCACAAACAATCAACAATCATCAAGCATAACAACTCATATTCATCAAGATTTCTTCATATTTCAAGCTTATGTTCAAGTTTACTTCTTATGATTCTTAGTGTTCTTCAAGATTATGATTATGATTCTTCTTTTAACCACTTAAAATGGAAGTAAAATAGCAAGATCAAGGTTCTTACCACTAGCACAAGGCTAGGGATGATCAACTGAAGAAAACAAGTGGATAAAAGCAAATAAGAGAGGTTCTTGAACTTTCGTAAGCTCCTAGCTCCTTTATGTGACCTCTAACACCTTTGTATGAGCTTGGATTGTATGAGAATGGATGAATGATGGTGGATGTGTGGGTGTTTGGGGTCGGTCGAGAACAAGGAGGAGAAGAGGAGAGAGTTTGTGTGTGTTAGTGTGTGTGAAAATGAAAGTTATGAACATAAGGGTTATACTTATAACCAAGTTTAGGTGTTTTCCAAAGGATATTATGTTCTTATGGTGCCATCATGATCCATTATAAAATTGAAAGAAAATCACATGTGGGTCCACATGTTGGGCCGTAAATAGGTGGTGGTGGTGGGGGGGGGGGGGTAGTAGACTAGGCTTGAACTAAGTTAGTTAGTTTAAGGTTAAATTGTAAGTATCTAGTTAGTTATATTAGTTACTAGGTATTTAGGAGGTGTCATGATGATCGGGGATCATAACTAGCTTGGTAATGTTAAAACAATGCTTCTAGTGTAAATTTTTTGTTTCGGGTTGTGTCCGGTTGTTCGGTTGGTTACCGGTTCGTTAAAGTGCTAAACTATGCAGTTTAGTGTGCTTTATGTTACCTTTTGTGACACTTTTGATTCCCAACACTTAGGAAAGTGTTCAGGACCATTTTACCATATTTCTGCATAATTTTAGATTGTTTAAATGCTGATTTTTGCTGAATTCAGCACTTTGTGTGAGTTTTAGGCACTTTCCGGCACTTAAACTATCACTAGAAAGGCAGTTTTGTGACCCTTACTTTCCTACACACTATACTAGTGTAATACTTGGTTTCTGGCCCATTCTGTGTCTCTACACACTGTCTGTCTATGTACTGAGTTCTGTCAGCTTATTCCTGATTTGTCTGATAACTATGCTAACTGTGTTTCGTGCATCATTCGAGTCAAATAAGCTTTCATGCAATAATGACATAACATTTGGCAATATATGATGCACATGTATGTACAAAGTGGTAATCAGAAAGCAATTAATTTGCAAATTCAGCATGGTCATTAAGCACTAATCATGGTTTAATAATTGTACGGATACCTGAATTTTTGACAGTTGTCACATTCTCCCCTTGTTAAGAAAATTTCGTCCCGAAATTTTAAGCTCTACTACTAGCAGCAGGGGAGTTAGGGAATAAATGCGGGTATTTAGCTTTCATGCGGTCCTCATGCTCCCAAGTAAACTCTGGGCCGTGACGCGCATTCCATCTAACCTTGACAAGCTTAACACTACTCCTCCGAGTTTTGTTAACTTTCCAATCAATAACCTCAACGGGTTCTTCGGTAAAGTGGAGTGTGTCATCAATGTGAACTTCGTCAGCAGGAATGACCACTGTTTCTTGTGTTGGACTCTTCTTCAGGTTAGATACATGGAATGTATCATGAACACCATTTAGTTATGCGGGTAGTTCCAATTTATATGCTACAGGACCAATCCTCTCCAGGATTTTGAACGGTCCGATAAATCATGGGTTTAACTTTCCACGCTTCCCAAAACGTGCCACACCTTTCCAAGGTGAGACTTTTAACAAAACCACATCTCCCACTCCGAATTCCAAGGGTTTCCTTCTTTGGTCCGCATAACTCTTTTGACGATCACGATCCGCCTTAATGCGCTCTCGGATCTGTATGATCTTATATGTCGTCTCTTGAACCAATTTGGGACCAACCAGCTGTCTATCACCTGCATCTGCCCAGCATAACGGTGGTCGACACTTTCGTCCATAGAGAGCTTTGAATGGTGCAGCTTGAATGCTTGTATGGTAGCTGTTGTTATAGGAGAACTCAACCAAAGGCAGGTGAGTGTCCCAACTGCCACCCAAGTCCATTATGCAAGCTCGTAACATATCTTCCAGCGTCTGAATCGTTCTCTCACTTTGACCGTCCGTCTGTGGATGAAATGCTGTGCTCAGATTCAACTGAGAACCAAACGCTTCTTGGAAAGATTGCCAAATCCTTGACACAAATCTCCCATCTCTGTCAGATATAATCGAGATAGGCACTCCATGACGTGCGACTATCTCTCTTAGGTACAGCTCAGCTAGCTTACCAGTGTTATCCTTTTCTCTGATTGGCAGAAAGTGCGCAGACTTTGTCAGACGATCTACGATTACCTAAATCGTATCATGACCTCTGGGAGTCTTTGGCAACTTCGTTACGAAATCCATTGAAATATGCTCCCATTTCCACATGGGTATCTCAGGTTGCTGCAGAAGACCTGAAGGCTTCTGATACTCGGCCTTCACTTTGGCACAAGTTAAACACTTTCCAACGTAAGTTGTAACATCACCTTTCAGTCTCGGCCACCAGTAGAAATCCTTCAAATCTTGGTACATCTTGTCCGATCCTGGTTGGATCGAGTACCTTGATTTGTGAGCTTCATAAAAAATAATGTCTCTAAGACCACCAAAAAGAGGAACCCAAATTCGTCCCATAAAACACAAAGTTCCTTCCTCATTGGGTACCAGCTTTTTCTCCATCCCACGGAGATATTCATCCTTCAAGTTTTCCTTCTTAAGAGCTTCTCTTTGTGCAGCACGAATGCGCAACGAGAGGTCTGTCTGGATGATCATTTCTAAAGCCCTAACCCTTATGGGCTTGATCCTCTCTTTTCGACTTAAGGCGCCTGCCACCACATTCGCCTTTCCTGGGTGATATTTGATCTTGCAATCATAATCGTTTAACAACTCTACCCATCGCCGCTGTCTCATGTTAAGCTCTTTCTGATCGAATATGTGTCGTAGGCTCTTGTGATCCGTAAAGATCGTGCATCGGGTACCATAAAGGTAATGCTGCCAAATCTTCAAAGCAAATACCACTGCACCTAATTCCAAGTCGTGTGTGGTGTAGTTCTTCTCATGAACTTTCAACTGGTGCGAAGCATAAGCGATAACCTTCTGTCGCTGCATCAGCACACAACCTAATCCCTAACGCGAGGCGTCACAGTATACCACGAAGTCGTCGGTTCCTTCGGTAGGGATAATATCGGTGCATCGCAAAGCTTATTCTTTAGCAGCTGAAAAGCTTCCTCTTGCTTGTCTCCCCATTCATATTTCTTGTCCTTTTGAGTAAGGAATGTAAACGGTTGAGCGATTTTAGAAAAAAATCCTCAATGAATATGCGGTAATACCCTGCTAAACCTAGAAACTGACGGATCTCGGTTGGCGTATTCGGAGTTTCCCAATTCTTAATCGCCTCGATCTTGGTGGGATCCACATGGATTCCATCTTCATTCACTACATGACCAAGGATTGTACCTCACGCAACCAGAACTCGCACTTCGAGAACTTAGCGTACAGTTTCTCCTTCTTGAGCAGCTCTAAAATGGCTCTAAGGTGCTGCTCATGCTCTTCCTTCTTCCGCGAATAAATCAAAATATCATCGATAAATACAATCACAAATTTATCGAGATATGGCTTGCAAACTCGGTTCATCAAATCCATAAATACTGCCGGTGAGTTTGTCAAATCAAACGGCATCACTAGAAACTCGTAATGTCCATAACGAGTTTTGAAGGCAGTCTTCGGTATACTCTCTTCTTGAATCCGCAGCTGGTGATAACCTGATCGAAGGTCGATCTTGGAGTAATAACTCGAACCTTGAAGTTGATCGAAAAGATCATCAATCCTCGGCAAAGGATACCGATTCTTGATGGTTAACTTGTTTAGCTCTCGGTAGTCAATGCACATGCGAAAACTACCATCCTTCTTCTTGACAAATAGGACTGGAGCTCCCCAAGGCGAGAAGCTTGGTCTAATAAATCCCTTGTCCAGAAGTTCCTGAAGCTGCGTCGACAACTCTTGCATCTCGGAAGGTGCAAGTCGATAAGGTGCCTTGGCTACAGGCGCGACGCCTGGAACCAAGTCAATACGAAACTCGACTTGTCGTTGCGGCGGCAATCCTGGCAAGTCTTCGGGGAAGACTTCAGGATAGTCTCTTACCACGGGGATATCTTCCAGCTTTGGCTCTTCGGCTTCCTTATCAACAATGTGAGCCAAAAAGGCAACACATCCTTTCTGTAAAAACTTTCGGGCCTTCAAACAGCTGATAATCCTTAGAGGCGTATCATGCTTCTCTCCATGCACTACAATCATCTCTCCATTTGCCAATGAAATGCAGACAACCTTCTCATGACATACGATCTCTGCTCGGTTGCTCGACAACCAATCCATTCCAACTACCACGTCATAGCTTCCCAACTCGACTGGCATAATATCAAGCGTAAACTCACGCTCTCCAAGCTCTTTTACTCTAATTACTTCATTTGCCTCTACTAGTTTTCCATTAGCTAGTTCTTTTGAGTACGGGATTTCTAACTTACTAGCAACTAACCCAAGTATATCCTTAAATTCTAGGGACACAAAGCTATAATCGTCACTCGTATCAAATAACACAGATGCAAAGTGTTGGTTGATAGGGAACGTACCAGTAACTACGTTCAAATCCTGACGAGCTTCCCTAGCTCCAATGTTGAAAACTCTTCCTTGGGCTTGGTTGTTCTTTGGGCAATCCCGCTTGAAATGCCCAACATCTCCACAGCTAAAGCAACCTTGTCTGTTTCCAGTGCCGCCTTGATTGTTGTTGGCTCCACGGTTTCCACTACCATCTTGATTTCCAGCACCACCACGATTTCCATTACCGTTATTTCCTCCTTGATTGCGGTTTCCATAACCGTTTCCACCATGGTTACCATTTCCATTTCCGTTACCATTACCTCTCTGGCCACCATTTCCACGACTAGTACCAGCCCAGCACGTCTCCTTCGAATGACCATTATTTCCACAGGATTTACATTTCCTAACCCTGCATTGGCCAACATGATGGAACTGGCACACATCACACTTAGGCAAGGTGCCCATGTATCCCTTTCCCTTGTTCTCTGAACTTGCAACACCAGTCCTGACCTCGGCTGGTGGGTTCGCATCTCTCTTCTTGTTACCACTGTTGTTGTTCCTTTGGGTACCTTTCTTGAAGTTCGAGAACTTCCTCTTGTTCTCTCTTGACGACTCGACATGAGTCTCCTTCTTCTTTCCCTTAGAAACCGAAAACTTGTTCAATCTAATCGCCTCTTCAGTCAGTGTCACGCTCAAATCAATGGCCTCAGTGATGGTGGGAGGCTTTGAAGTAGTCACCATGCTCATAATTTGGGGTGCCAATCCCCAGATGAAACATTCGACTCGCTTGAATTCTGGCTCTACCATGTAGGGGACAACACGAGACAGGTCATGGAATCTCTGTACGTACTCAGCAATCTTAGGTCCATCCATCTTCAGATTCCAGAACTCGGTTTCCAACTTCTGAATCTCCGCCCTTGAACAATACTTCTTGCGCATCAGCTCCTTCATCTCATCCCAAGTCATACCATACGCTGCTTCCTCACCTAGGGTCTGAACCTGAAGGTTCCACCACGATAGAGCTCCGTCTAAGAACAATCCAGAAATGTAAGTGACCTGGTGCTTTGGCGCACACTTGCTCATCCGCAGCACAGAATCGGTTTTCTCATCCCATCTTACGAAAGCTACAACACCTCCAGTGCCGTCAAAGTTCAGAGGCTTGTAGTCTAGGAACTGCTTGTAAGTACAACCTATACAAGCAACATCATTCACAGAAACCATTAGCAAACACACATGGAATGTCCAAACGTATCGTAATGTGTCTTTAGAGACTTAAACATTACCGTGAGGTGGGTTATTTCCTGAGGTACCTCCGCTATGTTCAGAGCGTAAGGCCTCATGTTGTGCGATTGCTTGTGAAATCCGTTCTTGCAGTTCTGCCTCTGTTGTTGGCAACTGAGTGTTCCTTCGAGGAGGCATCTTCTATAAAGAAGATTGTCTAGGTAAGGTCTTAATAAAGATTTGAGCACATAAGCATCTATTATACGATTAAGACCTAGGAGTGTATATACATAGGTATATAAGTATTTATCATAGCAGCAATCATATAACATCATAATCAATTACAACCATGTGAATTAACAACGTATTTAATGAGAACATTACGATTGAGCTTTCATTAATCATCGACCACGCATATTGTTACATGTTTTACAAATGTATCATATCAAAAGGGAACGCAGGGTCACACTACCCTTGTCCAAAATGCCTATCAGTCTACAAAAGTCATAAAGTCAAAAGGTGGTCTCCAAAAGGCTTCACAAGCTAGGCTCAATAGTGGTGCTCTCATCAAAAGCAAGCTACCTACATAAAACCAAAAACCGGCTATGCTAATGGTGGTGGCGGAGGAGGTGGAGGAACAAAAAGCAAGCTGCGCACATGCGCAAGCTCCTCCTCAAGCTGATAAACATGACGCAACAGATAACTGACCAGCTGCTCAACGGTAAGAAATCGAGTATCAAGCTCGGGAAATGGAGTAAGCGGAGCAGGAGGATGCGAAAACAGGGACGGTGATGAACGAGGGGGAACAAAAGATGGCTGACAAGGACATGGCAAAGGTCGCGGTGTCATCTCAAGCTCTAAAATCCTGCGACGCATGATCTCAAACTAAAGCTGCAAGGATAGGAGTAGCTCATCTCGTGTATAACCAGTAAAGTGCGAGGGATGGTAGGGATCAGAAATCGGCATGGTGTAAGGTGGGAACCATCGAAATGGCTCATCAAGTGGTGAAGAAGTAAAATGAGCAGAAGGTGCAGACTGAGGTATATAGGGAAAAGCTGTTGAAACATGAGGGTCATGGCTAGGCTGATGGCTAGAAGTGCTTTCCCCTGGACGGGGTGCGGGTATATCCTGCAAGAAAACGATAGGGAGGGCAACATGGTGAACATCGGACTTAACTGGGTGAACAGGAGCAATATCAACAGGTGTAGGTGCAAGTGGGGGAGTGAATGGCTCAATAACAGGTGGGTCAGTGGGTGCAGGAACTGGATCTGGTATGATGGGTGCAATGTCAGGCAAGCCAAATGGAATAGGATCATGATCAAGAAGAGGCTCAGGAGCAGGTATCGACTCAGGATCAGCGGGTGCATCAACAGGCTGATCATCAGGAACAAAGCCAGGCTCAAGTCCAGGCTCAAAGTCATGTGGAGGGGACAGTGCAGCTGACATGGCTGTATCGTTGTCAGAATCAGTGGCGTAACATCGCAAACCAACTGCCTGTAAGGCGGAAGATGACATAGACTCAAAAGAATCGGGGACAGAATGTAAACTAGAATCAGAAGAAATCTCAATAACGGGAATCCCCAGAAGTGGAACATCAACAACGTCCTCATCGAGCTCTCTATCGCCATGGGCATCATCGGGAGGACCATAAACAAACAGATCAAAATCATCATCAAAGAGATCGTCAAAGGGCTAATCCTCAGGAGGAATGACCATGAGAGGAACGGGAGCGAGGATCGGTGCCACGACATGCTCACCATCGGGGTGACCGATGATAAGATGATCGTGAACTGGAATGGGAATAACAAAAGGATCCTCGTCTGGGATACCATCAGCAATCGGTAAATCATCTCCGAAATCGGGCAGTGTAAATGGCTGGAAATCGTCGTCGTCGTCGGACATCATCTCTGGGTCACTCTCGGTATCAGAAGTAAAGATCTCTGGCTCGGGTGTAATCCCGTCATCTGAGACTACAGCCATGGGGTCATCGGTATCGGACAATCCACTCTCGGATGATGACATAGCGTCTGTAACAGAACAATCACATCATATGCACATATATCAACTACTAACATTAAACATGCAATCAATGACAATGCAAACATGTATCCTTCCCAGTCTCCCAGACTAAATCTCCCAGTCTCCCAGACTAAACCACCTAGTCTCCCAGACTAAACCACCTAGTCTCTCAGACTAAACCTCCTAGTCTCTTAGACTGAACCACCCAGTCTCTCAGACTGAACCATAAACATAAACCTTGAAATGTGTTTCGCGTCTTTTTGTTTGTAAAAATGTTTATTTTCCTGGATCTGGGTGTTCCGTGTATGCAATGAAAACATGTTGTAAAAACATTTTCGTGAGAGCCCTAATGATTGTAGTCTAGACTCGAGAAGGAATCCTAGTTCGCTACAATCGAAGCTCTGTTACCAAGCTGTCACACCCTGAATTTTGCGGAAGCGTGATTATGTGTGACTTTCTTAATATCATTGCATTCAATTATAACAACCACTATATGATGAAACCAAAGACGTTCATCCACTAAATAAGTTTTAAAAACATAATGACAACATTGTCTTAATACATAGAAATTCAAATTTGAGTACTAAACATGCAACTTGTTTAAGAGTTCACAAAGACTCGACAAAAGACATTAAGTAAAACCAGGATTTGGGAGGCGTGTCTTGTCCAGGGTAAGACACACTGACCAAATCCTAAGATCATGGATGACATCTTTTATTCTTAAACCACACTTGGAACTTCCGAACGCCCGCCAAATCCACATCTAATTCCCTGAAATACATGTAGTTTGAAAACATCAACAAAAGTTGAGCGAGTTCATGTGTTTGTTTGTGTGTATGAATAACCTTTGTAATCATTGAAAGTATGTATGTAAGTTTGTAAACTCCTGGTATGAAAGCAACAAGGAAAAACAGATCATCAACGGTTTGCAAGGCCATTGATATGTGTGAAGTGATGCAGGAAAACTCAAACCTAGCAAATTTGTCTCCGGGAATAAGACATAGTCACCTCATGGGCCACCCTGGTCCACATGGGTGTGGGCTCGCTACACCCAAATAGATCTATCACTCATGTCCCTCGGTCCTACAACGAGGATTAATGGCCTTAAGTGTTATACCCACCACTCACATGATCAAGTAGTACCCTTCCTTAGCTAACCATACCAAATCAAAATGTTTGTAAATAGTTGTAACATGTATTTCACCCCCGAAGTTATAAAAACCAAAAACAATTAGAGAAAAGGGGGTCATGAAACTCACAGTCTTGCGTCTTCAATCACCGTAACTCAAGCTTCTTTGGATAAAACACGACTACCTACAACACACTATGATCTATTAGACGAGCGGATCGTGCCTTGACTTAGTATTAATGTCTTTGAGTTATGTTTCTTCATAGCTTCGATATTATTCCAAGTTATATAATTATTTGTTAAAATAATTAATATTTTAACTTAAATTATATTTATTAAATTTTGGAATAATTGTTAAAACAATATATATTGACTTAATACTTCCCAAGTATTTATACATGTATATTCTTCCCAAGGATGGGTGTATATGTATTCGTATTCTTATACTTGTATATTGTTGTCGTGTATTGGGGTCGTATTCCGGTGTGTATTTATACGTACGAGAATACGTATTTTTATTGTATTCATTAAGTATTCTTATACTTAATTTCGTATTAATTTTTCCGGAATATTATCTTTAATAAAAGTTTACCAATATATATTTCCAAAATATATATTTCAATAAATATTACTTAGAAAAATTATTTATAATTTTCCTTTGGCAAAAATATTTGTATTCTCTTATAAGTTCCAAAAATAATATATTTTCAAGTCTAACTTAGAAAATATATATATGAACCCATTTTTCATCCAAAATAATATATTTCAAGTTTATTTAAGAAAATACATTCTCTCTAAAAAATAATGTATTTCATGTGTGTTTGAGAAAACATATACATTTCTTTCAAAAATAATATATCTTCTAAAAATTTCAAGAAAAATATATATTCATACTTGCCAGAAATAATATATTTTTCCCTTATCAAAGTATGATATATTCTTGTAGTAATTGTAAAAATCATATTTTCATTTCCTTGGTGTCCAAAATATTATTTATCAAAATATACTTTGTGAATAAATTTTCCGGAATATTTTCTAAGTCTTATTCCATAGTTCGGTTTCACCAATATTTTGTGTAGAATTTGTATATTTATTCCTTGGAATTTTGGTAATAATATTTTGGATTGTAATTCTTGGTATTTTGATGTGTTGTATTATTTCATGTTCTAAAATAATATAACTAATACACAAAATATACAAATAATCACACACATGGTGTCATCTAAATATATATTTTCCTAAATACAAATTTAGTCACTTTTATTTATAAAAACCAACCTCCAATAATTATAATTTTTGTAACAAAAATTATGGCAAAGTTTATGTGAGAAATTCATGGTTTAAAATACACTTGTAAATATTTGTTTGGAAATATTTTTCAAAGTGTTTACATTTTTAGAAAATTTTGCCATAGTTTCCCCTAAAAATGGAGGTTTCCATGCTTTCAAGCATATCATTTTCTCTTGTAAAAATCAACACAATCAATCATCATTCGACAATAAACAACTTACACTTACCAACTTTGCCAAAAACAAGTATAATCTACTATTTCATGAACTTGAATATTTGTAAAAATTTGTAGTAACTTACTAGTGTTATTAGTAAGCCTTGTTATCCTTTTAAAGTGTATTAGTTCTTTAAACACTTCATTTTTAAAGAATATGGATCTTTACAACTTGTGATCATCATTTCTAAAAATGTTTCTTTATGAAATTTTCTTGTTACACAAGTGTTTCTACACTTGTTTATCCACAAAAAATAAGGTTTGTTTATGTAAGAACCAAGATTTAGTAAAACTTATATTTTTAAGTTGGTTTCTTTAGAAATCATCCATAAAATTTCTAGATCTTCAAGTATCACAACTTATTTTGATCATTATTTTTCAAGAAATCAATGTATTCTTTCAAGTTCATGCTTCTCATGAGGATGATCCATTAACTTTCATCAAGTTCATCCTCTCATCTTGCTAGATTATGTTTTTAATCATGATCTAGCAAGATCATATGATGATCAACATCGTTTTCACAAACAATCAACAATCATCAAGCATAACAACTCATATTCGTCAAGAGTTCTTCATATTTCAAGCTTATGTTCAAGTTTACTTCTTATGATTCTTAGTGTTCTTCAATATTATGATTATGATTCTTCTTTTAACCACTTAAAATGGAAGTAAAATAGCAAGATCAAGGTTCTAACCACTAGCACAAGGCTAGTGATGATCAAGTGAAGAAAACAAGTGGATAAAAGTAAATAAGAGAGGTTCTTGAACTTCCGTAAGCTGCTAGCTCCTTTATGTGACCTCTAACACCTTTGTATGAGCTTGGATTGTATGAGAATGGATGAATGATGGTGGATGTGTGGGTGTTTGGGGTCGGCCGAGAACAAGGAGGAGAAGAGGAGAGAGTTTGTGTGTGTTAGTGTGCGTGAAAATGAAAGTTATGAACATAAGGGTTATACTTATAACCAAGTTTAGGTGTTTTCCAAAGGATATTATGTTCTTATTGTGCCAACATGATCCATTATAAAATTGAAAGAAAATCCCATGTGGGTCCATATGTTGGGCCGTAAATAGGTAGGGGGGCGTAGTAGACTAGGCTTGAACTAAGTTAGTTAGTTTAAGGTTAAATTGTAAGTATCTAGTTAGTTATATTAGTTACTAGGTATTTAGGAGGTGTTATGATGTTCGGGGATCATAACTAGCTTGGTAATGTTAAAACAATGCTTCTAGTGTAAATTTGGTGTTTCGGGTAGTGTCTGGTTGTTCGGTTGGTTACCGGTTCGTTAAAGTGCTAAACTATGCAGTTTAGTGTGCTTTATGTTACCTTTTGTGACACTTTTGATTCCCAACACTTAGGAAAGCATTCAGGACCATTTTACCATATTTATGCATAATTTTAGATTGTTTTAATGCTGATTTTTGCTGAATTTTGCTGAATTCAGCACTTTGTGTGAGTTTTAGGCACTTTCTGCACTTAAACTATCACTAGAAAGGCATTTTTGTGATCCTTACTTTCCTACACATTATATTAGTGTAATACTTGGTTTCTGCCCCATTCTGTGTCTCTACACACTGTCTGTCTATGTACTGAGTTCTGTCAGCTTATTCCTGATTTGTCTGATAACTATGCTAACTGTGTTTCGTGCATAAAATTTGGCGATATATGATGCACATGTATGTATAAAGTAGTAATCAGAAAGCAATTAATTTGCAAATTCAGCACAGTCATTAAGCACTAATCATGGTTTAATAATTATACGGATACCTAAAGTTTTGACAGTTGTCACATGCTGTAGTTGCTAGAATATGGAAGTTTGCTAGACTCCTATTTAACATATCCTAGGCATGAGCATCTGTTTCTCTCTAAGCGGCGGCTAACACGCATTGCTGCTGTAACTTTTTCATTCTCTTCCTACGTTCATGCGCTCCCCTACTTAACCATCCTTTCTTTTTAGGAGGGAATGGCTCTTCAGACTGAGCCTTAAACACGAATATCCCATCTTCATTGTCAGCTGAATACCCGGAAAGGGCAGGCTGTGAAGAGGTGCCTTCGCTCCTAGGCGAGCTGGACAATTGACGATACGCATCAGAAGGTCCTTGGTCGCTCATACTATAAACTAACAAATAGTCAAATAACACAAAATAATAAAATACAAATATGCACGTAGTTCCGTAATTTATTTCCTAACACTTTAGATAACTTTTGATGTCAGCAGAACACTTCTATGGCTGAATTAGTGGCTTAGCTCTGATACCACCTTCTGTCACAACCCCCGCCCCCTAACAACCCGGGAACGGGCGGCCATGGCCAGTTTTGGTGGTATCCGGTGTTTATCAATTTGGCAGCGGAAATTACATCAGGACCGTAGTTAGAAAATATTTTATCAGAGTGAAACACCATATTTTATATAAATAAATATATTGGGATAAAACCCAAGTTTTCATTGCAAACTGTTTTATAGGGGTAAACCCTATTTTATTAAAATAAAACATCTTCTTTATTTAGGTAACTTTTATAGCCACTTTTCCAAGCCTTCAGTGCTGTCCAGCTGGCTTCTAGTAGGCTTTCACATTTTGTTACCTGAAACGCGTTTAAAAACATTTTGTCAGTGGGAAATACTGGTGAGTGAATCCCATTTTAATCAAGAAGAGTTTTATCATGTAACAGTATTGAGAGTGATTACAATGTTTATGTCTACACAATTACTCATTCAGTACTGTCAATCCTGACTGGTGGGTCATATTACACATTGGCTAACTCTTTGTCCAATGGTAACGTGTTCCACATTTTGTATACAAAACCCCAACATACCGGCACTAATTGAAGACTACAAAGACTCAATCACTACTAATTATAATTTAAATAAAGGTTTTGTGAAATAGTTTGCAAAAAGGTTTACAAAAAGAAGATTACTCACAAAAAGGTTTACACAAAAAGAGGATTACTCACAAAAAGGTTTACACAAAAAGAGGATTACTCACATTGCTATCTTAGGTTTTCCTTTACGGTTTCCTGGTGATTATCTATAAATTACACAAACGCACACGTGTTAGTATAATAACCCAATATTTACATTAGTAATACCCTCCCCGAGACGGCATTCCAACGACTGCGTCGGGCAGAACCTCGACAGCCGTTACGGAACCCTGGATCAATCAGGCAGCGTATCTAATACGTAACCGGGGTTATAATACTTACAACGAGGCAGAACTTCGTTATTTAGGGGGGTATTATACCCGAAAATCACTTTGACTATATAGAAATTCGTGAGAGAGAAAGAGATTGAACGATCGAAAGTGAAAGCTGATGGCCTCTAATTATAGTTGTGATTTCGGACTTCCTCGCGGCCCGCGTAAGCCGAAGGATAGTCCTTCGCGGCCTGCGACGTAGGGTTGTAGGCCCTAGGGTTGCTGATTCGTCGAGTTTAGCTTTGACACGATCATGACACGTGGCAGCACCGGGCTGTGCCCCATGTCCTTTAGCTCGCGCCCCGCGTAAGACGTAGCCAAGGGCTACGCGGCCCGCGAGCGCCTTTAAAATTTGATTTTTATTTAATTTTTAATTATATATTGTATTTTGGGCTCGGTTTTCACATATGGGGTGTATTTTAGGTCATATAGGGACATTTTTAAAATATATTAGGGTGTCGAAAATAATTAGGAGGGTTGTTATAGCGCATGAGTCCAAATACTCAGTTCACTCAGGAGCGGACAAGACGTATCATGATTTGAATTAGTTGTATTGGTGGCCTAATATGACGAGTGACATCACCACCTTTGTTAGTAAATGCCTTACTTGTTCTAAAGTTAAAGAGGAATGTCAGAAGCCGTCAGGGTTGTTGCATAAACCAGAGATCTCACAATGGAGGTGAGAGCATATTTCAATGGATTTTATTACTAAATTACCCAAGACAACAAGTGGTTATGACACTATATGTGTAGGTCCCGGTCTTGACATGGATCGACGTTAACGTTTACGGAGATATCTAATCCCTAAGTCAGACGTGCGGAATCCATCAGTAATAGGTAGAAACACAAGATTTCATAATTTTCTACATTTTCTATTAACTTCACAGTTCTGGTACAATTTTGACAGTGCTTCGCCTCACAGTCAAACACACGCTTACTCTAAGCACTCAGTCCGCACGTCTATTTATAGACGTTACATTCATGCAGACTAAACAACATTACATTCGTACGGACAGAAGCACCTTCGTGCGAACATACTACCTCCGTCACCTTCGTGCGAACATACTACCTCCGTACGCACCTGCTCATCCGTGCGAATAAGCTACATCCGTGCGGATGTGCTACATCCGTACGGATGAGCCTGTTTTACATACACATCTCATATTTGACAGTATCTAGCCCTATTACATCAAGACGTAGGCAACATACATATGCATCAACAGTCTCCCCCATGGATGTTGGCGCAGTCTTGATCTACACACTTTAACAATCTTCCAGCATCTTCAAAACTTGTTGTCAAGATTTCTTAGCTATGGACATATGCATTCACAGACACCCCTTGGACATAGCTTAGAAATCTGTAATTTGCAGTTTTGATTTAGTCTGGAAATATCTTCAAATCTCGAACGCATACCTATCCACACACAAACAGTTTATAAACGGTCTCGTTTGTCCGACTCTCATTCAACATTGTTTTGTTTCAATGGAAGATTTTGAAAGAAAATCTATTTGAATTTCTAATATTGAATGCAAAAAATGTAAACAAACTAAAATGTAATATTTACAGTTAATGTTTTTGCGAGAAAACGTGCTAGAAGATCATATTAGTTTATTTGATACATATCAGTTGCACCGTTGATCTTTATATAACACTTAGATTAAACAATTCACATGGATTGTCGATATTGTTGTCCACTTAAACTCAATCTAAAAACTTTCATAATGCTTACTGTTACGTTAAGGTACATTTAATTTGTATTAAGTTCTTATGGACCCCACGATGTTAGCATATCCCTCATTATGTCATACACTGACTCAAGTAAGGCCTTTAAAGTTTTATCAACTGTGATTTGTGTAAAAATAAAATAGAATGTTTAAACATTCACAATCACGTCGATCTTTCGTTACGCAGAGAAAGTTCAATGTTTAAACAAAACAAGAAATAAAAACAAGTTGAAATTGTTTAGTCTTAACCATCAGTTCGATATTCTCATATACACAGAGGTAATCCAAGATTTAAACGAAACACCAAGTAAAATAAAGCAGAAACGTTCAGGCACTAACATCCAGTTCGATACTTTCGTATACATAGAGGATGTCCAATGCTTAAACAAACTAAAGAAATAAAACAAGTTTAAATCTTTTCAAAATGAAAACACAATCCTTGCAATTTTTTCAGTAAGTTGTGAAAGTTCACAAACTAATCGGTTTTTTATGCTTTTCAGCATTCAGCGATTACCGAGTAGGTACACAGTCATGAAGAAAATACTAAGTACTATGCTTTCAATCATGTTTCCCACTAGAACTAGGCTTTTTCATTTAAGTTTTGTATCATTTATCGCAAAACTACTAGTCCTGCTGAGCCTACCGACACATCTTTACTGAGATTGTTTATACATTTTAAACATTACAACTCTTTAGCATGCACTGATAGTCCACTGATATACTATCATTTCCTCTTTTTCGCAACAAGTAATCTCATTTTCACTTTTTAATGTTTTTAAAGATTTGATATTTTCTATTGTTTTTGGCTTTTTGAAAATTTTTATCTATCTAAAATGATTTTGAAATGATGTTTTTCAATATTACAGGAATTTTGA
Organism: Helianthus tuberosus; assembly: GCA_030545235.1. Taxonomy (NCBI): domain Eukaryota; kingdom Viridiplantae; phylum Streptophyta; class Magnoliopsida; order Asterales; family Asteraceae; genus Helianthus; species Helianthus tuberosus. Next base: position 27,848 of record JARYGA010014571.1, read on the forward strand.
TTTTGACAAATTTTAAAATTTTTTCTCCCCCTAAAATTGAAAACATCATTTCGAAATCGAAAATAAAATTCTTCCATATTAACCAAACAACAAATTTTTATGAATGTGAACGCGAGACTACCATTTGTTTGTGTGGGATACCAAATCTTTAATCTCTTCAAACTCTGCACGAATAACCATTGCTTCTGAATAGAGTTTGCTTGAAGTATGGTTATCCTGCACATGCAAATGAACTTAATTAATTTTGAATTGAAACCCAATCCATAACGGATTTAGGTTGACTAAATTCATCAATTTTAGTAACAGCTGTCCATTCACAATCTCATTTATCATCGAACAGTTTCGAAATTTCCACTGGAGAAACTTCATCTGAAACTTTAGTTCTCCAAATTTGCTTTGGTTTCGCAACTGTTTGATGGATAACTTTCTTATCCACTGTTCTCTCTTTGTCCTTAGATTTGTATCTGATGAATTCGTTTTACTTGATTGATCTTTCTTCGGAGAGAAAAACGATTCTTCAGAACTATTATCTGAATCTACTGTTGTATTCGAGGATAAAATTTTCTCTAAATATTCTCTACCTTTCTTTCTTTTCTTTCTCAATTTATCTCTTTGCCTTGTGATAGTTTTGTTGGAAAAATAGGTGAAAATAGCATTTTTCACAAATATAGGAAAATGATTTTTTCCTATTTTGGACTAGAAATAAATATAATAAAATGAGCGGGTTTTATATATTTATTTGTGGGTTTGTGTTCTATGTTGGAAGAGCTTCGCAACAAACTAAACCACGTCCAAAACCGAGCTAAGATGAATGAGATATCGATGCTCAAAGTTGGGTGTTTGGAACATTCAATGCTGAAACAAAAGGGAAAGTAGCACCTTGTCCCACATCGGATGAGAGATGGAACTTAAAGGGGTATTTAAGTGGGAACTCTCCATCCTTATTGTTTCATGGAAGCACACACTAGTGTCCTCGCGAAGGGTGCGGAGCACCCTAACTCGCACTCGCACACGCTCGCGCTTGCGCGCGCGCGCGTGGCCTGGGCGATGAGGCGCAATGTGGCGCTTTGATGGCGCACGCTCGCATCGCCGCGAGCCGCTTGAGAGCCGCCTTTGTATTTTTGACCACGTGCGCGTGGTGGAGCACAAGGGTTGCAAGGACCAAGTGGTAGGTGATGCGGCGCATGACGTGGCAGTCATGCGCATGCGCGCGCGAGTACACATGGCACGGAGGCGCGCGGGTGCACGCATGGTGCATGGGTCCTGCTGTGTCGTGCGCGGCGCACCAGAGTGAGCCAATACGACGCGACTGTGTGGCGCGCTCGTATAGGCTCACAGGTGACGTGGCGCACGCGCGCATGGACTTGAGCCAAGAGGACGCACCGCGCATGGTGACGTGGCGCATGCGCGCATGGCTGTGAGCCAAGAGGCCGCACCCATGCATGGGCGGCGCGCGCGCGCGCGCAGAAAGCTTCCAGCATTGAATAACAGAGCAGTTTCAGTCCAACTTCGTAACTGACGAGTTAACTGGCTTTGACTGAGAATTAAATGACGTATTAAATTGCATTGAAGACGTTTAATGCAATTTAAACCTCTCTTTAATTCGTTTTTGACTGTTTCGACTTAGGAGTTGTATAAATACAGCTCCATACCCAGCAGTAGAGATCACCAGTTACACAACAGCTATACCAACTTTCTTTCTACTGTTTTCTGATCATTTTCTTGCAGCGTTCAAGGTAACCTTCGGGTTGTAGGCTATCTCCGGCAGTACGCTGCTTAGGCTGTTGTACCCTGGGAAACAAAACGAGTACTCTTGGGAGACTCGGAATTTGTTTTAAGGGAAGCGTGTTTACACGTGCCTCAGTCAATTCTGTCTTCTACTCCATTCTTGTATTTGTTTTATTTCAGTTGTAATAGTATTATTTTTCCCAGCTTTCTTTGTATTGTAATCATTAATAAAATTTGTTTATTTTATTTAAATTACGTGAACGGTTCCTACAATCTTAAAACAAATTTTTTAAAACCGTTCGTGTATCAAAACCATTCTGTTTGTGATTCAAACCAGTTTTGTTTTCACTCAGTTTGTGTTTTAAAAACATATTTTTTTTTGGTTTTCATCTTCAAAGGAGCGTCTTTGGTTGAAAACCATTCTGGTTACATTCAGAATTTGTCCTAGAAATTTGCTAAACTTTCTGATTTGGTCTTCAAAGTTGGACTTAGAAGCCAATTAGTAAGTTTTAAATATTATAAATTTTCTGTTTTTGGTCTTCAAAGTTGGACTTAGAAGCCGAAACAGTAAATTGTGGTAAATTAAAATTTAGTAGTTTCCTTCTGGTTTATGCGTAAATCAGAATTTTTTGACTAAAAATTTTAATTTTAATTTTTCAGAATGTCGACCTCAAACAACAACAATACGAATGTTGTAGTTGGAACCCCTGCCAACACTGTGGGAGCGTCCACAGTGGCAAATCATGCTGAAAGACCTGAAAAGTTCTCGGGTCTACACTTCAAGCGGTGGCAACAGAAGATGTTCTTCTACTTGACCACCATGAACCTTGCGAGGTTCTTGACGGAAACCGCTCCCCAACCTGCGGAAGGGGAGACCGACGCTCAGGCTCTGAGCGCGGTAGATGCGTGGAAGCATTCGGATTTCATATGTCGAGGCTATGTACTCAACGGTCTCTCGGATGCCCTGTATAATGTGTACTATAATATCAAGACTTCCAAAGAGTTATGGGAGTCCTTGGAGAAAAAGTACAAAACGGAGGATGCGGGAACAAAGAAATTTGTTGTCGCCCGTTTCTTGGACTTCAAAATGGTTGATAACAAGCCGGTTATGAACCAAGTCCAAGAGTTGCAAATTATACTAAATGACATCCATGCCGAGGGAATGGTACTTAGCGAGACATTTCAAGTGGCAGCCATGATTGAGAAATTACCTCCTGCTTGGTTGGATTTTAAGAATTATCTTAAACACAAGCGGAAGGAAATGTCGGTGGAGGACCTTGTTCTTCGTCTTCGTATAGAAGAGGAGAATAGGATCGCCCTAAAAAACAGCCTTGTGCAGCCTAGTGCTAGTGCAAACGTGGTTGAGCATGGGCAATCCTCTAAAGGCGCAAAGGGTAAGGGGAAAAAGGACAAAGGGAAAGCAAAGGCTAGCAAACTTGGACCGAAGAAAGGGGTTCTGAAAAAGAAACCTCCAACGTTCCAAGGGACTTGTTACAACTGTGACGAGCCGGGGCATCGGGCTAACCAATGCAAGAAACCAAAGCGTGAGCGTGCGCACATGGTGGATGAAGACGGAATGCCTTTGGTGGCAATAATTTCCGACAAAAGTGCAATGATGGAAGAGGTCAATACGGTGACCAATACTCCAAAAGGTTGGTGGGTTGATACGGGAGCGACCCGTCATGTTTGTGCAGACAAAACCCTCTTTACCACCTTCAAGGTGCTTGAAGGAGATGAGAAGCTGTATATGGGCAATGCAGCCACCGCCGACATCATGGGTGAATGAATGGTGATCTTGAAGTGGACCTCAGGAAAGGAGCTCACTCTAAGCAACGTGTTGTATGTCCCGGACTTGCGGAAGAATCTAGTCTCGGGATGGTTGCTTAACAAGTTTGGATTTCGTTTAGTATTTGAGAGCGATCAATTTGTACTTACTAAACGAGGAATGTATGTTGGTAAGGGCTACGCCCAAAACGGCATGTTTAAATTGAATGTAATGGCTGTCAAAAAGATGAATAAAATTGCTACTACTTCTACTTATATGCTTGAGTTTTCTAATTCAAATAAATGGCATGGTAGATTAGGTCACGTTAATTTTAATTCAATACGACGTTTAATCAATTTAAATTGTATACCAACATTCCATATTGATTCACACTATAAATGTGAAACTTGTGTAGAATCCAAACTTACAAGAACATCATCCAAATCGGTTGAACGAATAACCGAACCCCTTGATTTAATTCACACCGATATTTGTGATTTAAAAGCGGTACCCACAAGAGGTGGAAATAAGTACTTTATCACGTTTATTGACGATAGTCCTAAATATTGCTATGTGTATTTACTAAAAAGTAAAGATGAAGCAATAACTAAATTTATCTTGTATAAAAATGAAGTTGAGAATCAACTTCAAAAGAAGATAAAAGCTTTGCGAAGCGATCGAGGAGGCGAATATGTTGCACCTTTTGCCGAGTTATGCGCAAAAAGTGGCATAGTACATGAGTGTACACCTCCTTACTCTCCACAATCAAATGGCGTGGCGGAACGAAAGAACCGCACATTGAAAGAAATGATGAACGCCATGTTGATAAGTTCTGGGGTGAGCCATGACATGTGGGGGGAAGCCATTCTCTCGGCTAACTATCTTTTGAATAAGATACCACTCAAAAAGAGAGACGAAACTCCATATGAGTTATGGAAAAGGAAAAAAACCTTCCTACAAATACTTAAAAGTGTGGGGGTGCCTAGCAAAGGTGACTGTGCCACCTCCTAAGGCTCTTAGGATAGGACCCAAAACTGTTGATTGCATATTCATTGGGTATGCGCATCAAAGTAGTGCACATCGCTTTCTTGTACATGAGTCCAAGAATCCTGATGTACACGTAAACACTATCATGGAGGTGAATCCTAACGTTGTGTCTTACTTTGAAAATCTGTTTCCTTTGAGAAGACAAACACATGCAATGTCATCAACACCTAATTTTGAAGTAGGTGAAAGCTCATCTAGACGAGTTGATGAGGTAGTTCATGATAAGACACATGAACAACCTGAGGTTGAAGAAAGTGACCGTAGGCGAAGCAAAAGGCCAAGGGTTGAAAAATCCTTCGGTCCAGACTTCGTTAGCTATATGGTTGAGGGCGAGCCCAATACATATCGCGAAGCGGTTTCTTCTTCAGAAGGACCTCAATGGAAAGAAGCAATAAGAAATGAAATAGATTCTATATTGCAAAATCATACTTGGGAGTTAGTAGATCTTCCACCTGGTTGCAAACCACTTGGATATCGTTGGATATTCAAAAGGAAGATGAAAACTGATGGAAGTATTGATAAATACAAGGCTAGATTGGTGATTAAAGGATTTAGACAAAAGGAAGGTCTAGATTACTTTGATACCTACTCGCCTGTGACGCGCATAACCTCGATTAGATTGGTTCTTGCTATAGCGGCTTTAAGAAATTTGGAAGTTCACCAAATGGATGTTAAAACCGCATTTCTAAATGGCGATTTAGAAGAAGAGATTTACATGGAGCAACCTGAAGGTTTCTCCGCCCCAGGTCAAGAGGGTAAAGTATGTAAACTCGTCAAGTCTTTGTATGGCTTGAAGCAAGCACCAAAACAATGGCACCAAAAGTTTGATCATGTCATGATTGACAATGGTTTCAAAATAAATGAGTGCGACAAATGTGTTTATTTCAAAGACACAAATGAAGGTTATGTGATATTATGCCTTTATGTAGACGATATGCTTATCATTGGGAGTAATGATAAAATTATCAAAGCTACTAAAAGCATGTTGAAAGCGAGATTTGACATGAAAGACATGGGTTTAGCTGATGTGATTCTTGGAGTAAAGATCATAAGAACCCAAGATGGTCTTGTGTTAAGTCAATCTCACTATGTGGATAAAATTCTTGAAAAATTCAACTCGGGAGATACGAGTGTAGCTCGAACTCCAGTTGATACCTCCCAACATCTTAAGAAGAATAAAGGAGAGGGAGTTGCTCAGTTAGAGTATTCAAGAATTATTGGCAGTCTTATGTATCTAATGACATGTACTAGACCCGACTTGGCTTACGCGGTGAGTAGGCTAAGTAGATACACCAGCAATCCGAGCGCGGATCATTGGAAAGCTATCACGAGGGTGCTTAGATACATAAGATACACGAAAGATTATGGACTGCATTATGACCGACAACCAGCAGTGATCGAAGGATACACTGACGCAAACTGGATATCGGACAACAAGGATTCCAAATCAACAAGTGGTTACGTGTTTACACTTGGAGGAGCGGCTATTGCTTGGAAGTCTTCTAAGCAAACTATCATAGCTAGATCCACAATGGAATCCGAATTCATCGCCTTGGATAAGCCAGGTGAGGAGGCGGAATGGCTACGTCAATTCGTGGAAGATATTCCAAGATGGCCAAAGCCTTTGCCAGCCATTTGTATACATTGTGATAGCCAATCAGCAATTGGTAGAGCTCAAAGCTTAATGTATAATGGCAGATCAAGGCATATGCGATGTAGACATAACACGGTACGACAACTACTCTCAACGGGTGTTATCACAATTGATTATGTGAGATCAAAGGATAACATTGCGGACCCGTTTACAAAAGGCTTAAGCAGAGAGTTAGTGGAAACGTCGTCAAGAGGAATGGGACTAAAGCCCGTGGTAATTGGGAATATGAGGGAAACCTAACTTAGCGGACTGGAGATCCCAAGAACTAAGTTCAATAGGCAAACTTAATCATATTACCAAAGCGGAGTCACTGTGGGGGAGTACCCCAAACTAAATAAAAAGGGAGTTATATACTTCCTAGTCCATTCCAATCAGTGACATTGAAGTAAGGCTAAGCATATTAAGGTTAACGATTTCGGGAAATCAAATAACCATGATGCTTTTAATGATTTATGGAAATCACCTATGTTAGAGACAAGTAGGGTCGCTTCAAATGGATTTGTGGGGTGCGCAAATCCTAGAGCTCTCGCAGAACCAGGCTAGTGTTCCAGGACCATAATAGGACACGACAATGAGGAGTTGGCCAAACCAGGGAGAGTATTGTGTGAAGTGTATTGTCATTTACACATATGGGGGTATGTTCAAAGACATCGCGTCTACACACCGCTAGTAAGCTAAGTGCGCTTCACAAAAGAAGGTTCAAAGGTTAAAACCTACCTATCTTGCAATACTCAACTGTCGAAGTTTATCGTTGAAAAGTGTAAGGAAAAGATCCATTTCCATACATGTGGGGGATTGTTGGAAATTTGATGAAAATAGCATTTTTCATGTGGGGGATTGTTGGAAAAATAGGTGAAAATAGCATTTTTCACAAATATAGGAAAATGATTTTTTTCCTATTTTGGACTAGAAATAAATATAATAAAATGAGCGGGTTTTATATATTTATTTGTGGGTTTGTGTTCTATGTTGGAAGAGCTTCGCAACGAACTAAACCACGTCCAAAACCGAGCTAAGATGAATGAGATATCGATGCTCAAAGTTGGGTGTTTGGAACATTCAATGCTGAAACAAAAGGGAAAGTAGCACCTTGTCCCACATCGGATGAGAGATGGAACTTAAAGGGGTATTTAAGTGGGAACTCTCCATCCTTATTGTTTCATGGAAGCACACGCTAGTGTCCTCGCGAAGGGTGCGGAGCACCCTAACTCGCACTCGCACTCGCACACGCTCGCGCGCGCGCGCGTGGCGTGGGCGATGAGGCGCAATGTGGCGCTTTGATGGCGCACTTCACACGCTCGCATCGTCGCGAGCCGCTTGAGAGCCGCCTTTGTATTTTTGACCACGTGCGCGTGGTGGAGCACAAGGGTTGCAAGGACCAAGTGGTAGGTGATGCGGCGCATGACGTGGCAGTCATGCGCATGCGCGCGCGAGTACACATGGCACGGAGGCGCGCGGGTGCACGCATGGTGCATGGGTCCTGCTGTGTCGTGCGCGGCGCACCAGAGTGAGCCAATACGACGCGACTGTGTGGCGCGCTCGTATAGGCTCACATGTGACTTGGCGCACGCGCGCATGGACTTGAGCCAAGAGGACGCACCGCACAGGTGACGTGGCGCACGCGCGCATGGACTTGAGCCAAGAGGACGCACCGCGCATGGTGACGTGGCGCATGCGCGCATGGCTGTGAGCCAAGAGGCCGCACCCATGCATGGGCGGCGCGCGCGCGCGCGCAGAAAGCTTCCAGCATTGAATAACAGAGCAGTTTCAGTCCAGCTTCGTAACTGACGAGTTAACTGGCTTTGACTGAGAATTAAATGACGTATTAAATTGCATTGAAGACGTTTAATGCAATTTAAACCTCTCTTTAATTCGTTTTTGACTGTTTCGACTTAGGAGCTGTATAAATACAGCTCCATACCCAGCAGTAGAGATCACCAGTTACACAACAGCTATACCAACTTTCTTTCTACTGTTTTCTGATCATTTTCTTGCAGCGTTCAAGGTAACCTTCGGGTTATAGGCTATCTCCGGCAGTACGCTGCTTAGGCTGTTGTACCCTGGGAAACAAAACGAGTACTCTTGGGAGACTCGGAATTTGTTTTAAGGGAAGCGTGTTTACACGTGCCTCAGTCAATTCTGTCTTCTACTCCATTCTTGTATTTGTTTTATTTCAGTTGTAATAGTATTATTTTTCCCAGCTTTCTTTGTATTGTAATCATTAATAAAATTTGTTTATTTTATTTAAATTACGTGAACGGTTCCTACAAGTTTCACTATCCTTTCTTTGGGCTTTTATCTAGCTCTTTTTTTTTCTTCTTGCGAGATTTATCCAACGATTCTCTCTTTGACCTCGTTGGACAATCTTTAGCAACATGACCTTTGATTTGACAATTGTAGCATATTCTCTTATCAATTCTCTTTATCTGGAAATTAACAACAATGTGTCCACTTCTTCCACAATTGTAACATACTCTGTTATCGCACCATTCTTCTTGTGAATTCAGGATCGTGATCGATTCCTTCTCCGTTGAATGCTTATAAACACATATAATGTGCGGAATCCAAATACGTGTGTGGATCAGACACTCCGAAGTAATAACAACTGTTTTATATTACTGAATGTGACAGTACAGAACCGTGAAAATGAACGGGCAGAGTTTGCCTCAAGAATGCCCAAAAAATTACAAATGACTAACACAAGACACATATATATAGAAGTCTGGGTTCGCACAAGGCTGCCATGCCTTCGTACGAAGCTACCAATCCTGCCTTCGTACGAAGGGCTTCGTACGAAGCTGTTCTTTAATATGTGATCTTCATACTTCATTTAGTTCAGCATCAGTCTTGTGTCATTTATTTCAGCTACTTTACGTGATTGAGGCAAGCAATAGACATATGCACTCACAGACTCCCCCTTAGATATTGCTGCGGTCAATCTCGTAGCTTTCTATCTCTCTCTGAGTCTTTTAGTAATGTTGACATTTTCAGCAACACAGACTCCCCAATCTCTAACAGAATCCCCATTGATTTGCTTTTGACTTCAGCTTTAGCTCTTCCTAGCGTTTGATTCCTTTCTTCAGGTTCCCCTTTTGTTAAGCTTGTGTGCTTTCAGCTACTAGGATCGTCACCTGGCTCTACAAGCTCTTCCAAAATTTGCTATTTGGCTCTTTGAATACAAGCTCCCCCTTGCATTCAACTCGTCTTTAGACTCCCCCTTAAGCTCAACTATTGGGATCGTAATCTGGCTCTATCATCTAAAAAAGTCTCAAACATTTGTAAGATATTTGACAATATAAATCAACAACCAAGCTCTAAACATTTAATAATGATAAGCTGGAGCATTTCAAATATGTGACTGCACAGGACATCGTCTGTTCACAGAAATTTGTGACCTGGCTCAAAATATTCTAAGATTGAGAATCTGACTCACATTTAACAGTTTTAAGTCTATTTAGAATTTCTCAAGAATGATTACCTGGCCCTTTAACCCACATATTCAAAATCAGTAACCTGGCTCTAAGTAACAATATGTTATTTTCCAGGATTTCCTGACTTTCTTCCTCTATTAAACGACTTTATAAATTTTGACAGTTTAAGAATCCAAAACCTCACGATTTATCATCCAAGTCCAACTTAATGACCTTGGAGATCTCACAAACTATTTTTGAAAATTTTCATTTTAAACCTTCAAGTTTCAAATTAATGAACTTGATTATTTTCAGAAACACGTTCAGCATACTCAGATCTTGAAACTCAGCTTTCAGACATCGGTTGTCGAAAATAACGTAGAAACAAAATATTTTTGTATTTTACAAAGTTTAAGCTAAAACTCTCCAAAACTCTTTTTGTACTTTTTCTTTAACATAAAACAATAAACAAATATTTACAGACAATATTTTTGTTTGAGTTTGTGTCAGAGGATCATGTCAGTTTATGACAAATCACTAGCACCGTTGAGCTTTAACACTTTAAGTTTTAAACGATTCACTTAGATTGTCAGTATACTGATCCACTTAAATTTTCACACAAAGTTCAACTGATTCGAGATACGAGATTTAGTTTTTTAAGCACTTAACTTATTCGTGTGTCCCACCTCAGAATATACTCCCGTATCAAGATTTCCTAGATTCAGTCTTACAGGTGAATATACTATATTGATATATGTACTCTAGGTTAGTGCGAGACCTTGAGAGCTTAGGAATGAACTATCGTTCAGTCAAAGAGATGAAGGCTCGACTTTGAGGTGTGTCCCACTTAGGGATCTTCTTTACAACTACACTTGATTCATATCTTTCGATATTTTTCAATTTTTATGCAGAGAGAAAGCTATTTAAAGCGCGTAAAGTATTATACGAAATCTAGGCCATTGCTTCTGCAATATCAGAAGACCAAGTATAATACCCCAGATATGAAACAGTATAAAAACCTAGTATCTCATAATCAGGCAATCTCTCAAACAAGATTTCGGGGGTTACCCATATATCCGAGAGATGTTCCCCACGAGATAAGAAAGATATTATTTTAATGTTTATATCTCCAGATCAATCTACTAAATGTGTAAAACCTTACTGGCATATCATCAGTGAGACCGTTTATCACATTTGACTTTCCAATTCTTTAGCGTACTGTGATTGTCTACTGATGTACTATCATTTCCTGTTTTTACACAAAAACTCATTTTTGAATTTTATCATGTTTTTTGGCTTTTCAAATTTTCAAATGTTTTTTGTATTTTCTGAAATTTTCTTACTCCCCCAAAAATTCAAAACATTTAAGAAAATTTGACAACACAATGCAGATAGCTTTGTCTCGCTATCAACTTTCTGCGTCACATGCTCTGTTTCGCATAAAGGACCCCCATGATTTACAACACACTGATTTTTAACAATGTTAAACCATTTTCAATTGTGAAATAATCATGTTTGTTCAGCCGTGAGGGTTTCGGCACATTCAATCAAAACATTTTTTTTGTTCAATATTTAACAAAGTAAAAACATATTTTTGGTTTTTAAATTTTTAATTTTTAGGGTTTTTGAAATATGGTTTATTTATGTACAGAAATGAATAAACTCCCTGATTGTCAGATGCAGGGATCAGTAGCCTCCTCTCGTGCCAGGCTGCTCCTCTCCTCAATCTGACATTCTGCTGTCTTCGGGAGCACCTTCACATTCAAATAATTCGATCATTTAAACAAAGCAACCCAAGCCTGCTTTGACTCAGGTAGCTGAATGTGAATTTTTCCAGGTAGAACTGGATAGTTTCGTTCATTCTTCTCAAAAACATTTTCTTTAATTTTTTCTTCAACTGAAACTTTTTTGTTGCTTGACCACCCAGATTTACCCTTTTGAAACATTTCTTTGATAAAATCTTTCATTTTGAACAATTTGATTTTGAACAACTTTTGGTTTCCAAAACTGGTTTGGTTTTGTTGCATCAACTGTTGCTTTCCAGCTTTGTGTTGTTCTAAATCTGGGTGTCACTTATTTCCAAGTTTGTTGTGGTTCAGTCTTTGACATTTTTGGCTTCCAAGTTTGTTTAGTTTCAAACTTTGTTGATTTCTGATTCACAACATTAGACTTTCTTTTCTCAACATCAACAGGTTTAAGATTTGGACACTTTTGACTGAGATGTCCAATTTGATCATACTTAAAGCATGTTCTTTTTGAAACATCTTTCACTTGTTGTTTCTTTTGAGCATAGAACTCTTCATTAGACTGTCGCCTAAATTGGAGTTCTTTCTCTTGTAACAACCCTCAGTAAAACCGATACCCTAGTATATTTTAAAATGTCCCAATATGTCTTTAAATACACCCCGTATGTGAAAACCGAGCCCGAAATACGTTATAGCATTAAAAATAAATTAAAAATCTGAATTTTTGGCTGAGGCGGGCTGCGTAAGCCCCACCTCAACCGTGACGCGGGCCGCGTCAACTTAAAACGGGGCACAGACCTGGGCCGCCACGTGGCCCAACACCTGGCGGGCCTACCTGATGACCCAGCTAAGCTACGCAGTTGACCGGAGTCAACGCGGGCCGTGTAAGCCTTAGCTTACCTTTACGCGGGCCGCGTGAAGACCAGATTCAGCACCTATAAATAGAACGCATCGGATTTCATTTCGAATTCACTCACAACGACTTCTTTCTCTCAAATTCTGATAGTAGGCTTATAATACACGGGTATTATACCCCCTAATTAGCGAGGTTCTGCTCCATTGTAAATATTATAACCCCAGTTTTGTAATAGATACGCTGCCCGATTGATTTAGGGTTCCGTAATAACTGTCGTGGTTCTGCCCGACGTAGTTGTTGGAATACCGTCTCGGGGAGGGTATCATTAATATTTTCAAAGGGTTATGATACTAACCTATGTACATTTGTATAAATTATAGATTATATCCAGGAAACCCTTACGCGAAGTCTAAGATAGCAATGTGAGTTTATCCTCTTTTTATTAACCTTTTTGTAATATTTTACAAAACCTTAATTGTTTTACAATGTGATTAAGCGGTGATTGAGTCTTTGTAGTTCTTCAATTACTGCCGGTATGTTGGGGGTTTTGTATACAAAATTTACTACACTGTGAGTAGTAAGTCGGGATGACAATACGTTACCATTGGACAATGAGTTAGCCAATGTGTAATATGACCTGCAAGTCAGGTTTGACAGTACTAAAAGGAGTAATTGTGTAGAAATAAACAATGTGATCGCTCTCAATACTGTTTTTAATTGATAAAATGTTTCTTGATTAAACTGGGATTCACTCACCAGTATTTCCCACTGACAAATGTTTTTAAAACGCGTTTCAGGTAACTCAATATGACAGCCAATTAGTAAAAAGCCACCTGTAGAGCACTGAAGGCTTGGGAAAAATGTGGCTATAAAAGTTACCTAAAAGACGATGTTTTAAATTCAATAAAATAGGGTTTATCCCTATAAACATATTGTAATAAGAAACTTGGGTTTTGCCCATGTGATTATTAATATTAAATATGGTGGTTTTACTCTGATAAACATTTCCTAACTACGGTCCTGATGTAATTTCCGCTGCCAAATTAACAAGCTGATACCACCGAAATTCTGAGTTTGCGTCCGCCCGTTCCCGGGGATCAGGGATCGGGGGTTGCGACAGAAGGTGGTATCAGAGCCTAGCCACTGGTCTAAGCCAAAGAAGTGTTCTGCTGACACTTAAAATTTAAATTTTGTGTTAGGAAATAAATTTCGGAAATAAGTGCATAACTGTATTTATTTGTTATGGGTTATTTGACTATTTGATAGTTTACAGTATGAGTGATCAAGGACCCTCAGACATGTGTCGTCAGTTGTCTGATTCCCCTAGGAGTGAAGGTACCTCATCACAGCCTGCCCTTTCTGGGTATTCTGCTGATCAGGAAGAAGGGATGTTTGCTTTTAAAGCTCAGTCAGAAGAGCCATTCCCTCATAAGAAACGAGGATGGTTCAGTAAGGAAGCCTTTGCACGTAGGAAAAGAATGCGAAAGTTGCAACAGCAAAGAGTTTTAGCAGCTGCTAAGCTAAAGACAGATGCCCATACACAGGATATGCTTAATAGAAGCCTAGCCAATTTCCATATCCTAGCCACAACTGCTGCTGACCCTAATCTGGAGCAAACAATAGCACCCTAACCACAATTGCAAATCCCTGACCAACCAATGGAGATAGAAAACCCTGAAAACCAAGTGGAGATGCATGACTTCAACCCAGAAGAAATCCCTAGGGTACCAGCACCAAATCCCCTAGACCCAAATTACGATCCATGGTGGGATGACGTTAGGGACTATGTGCAACGTTACCCGATCCATGAAGACACATCTATACAGAACATAGGAGCCTATCCAGGTATGGACCCTTTAGATCCCTATTACCACGATGAATATATTAGGGAAATATTAGAAGATCCTTACTGATTTCAGGCACTTTCACCCCCATATCAGGAACCCGCACCCCAGATTCCGAACCCAGTCCTAGAACCTGCACCCCCAATGAGTGCAGAAAACGTGCAAGAACTTAGGACATTTGGGGAGGAAATTTTAGAAAGCAGTGAGAGAATGAGACAGGTGGGAGAGCGTCTCGTATGGAAATACGATGAGCGCAATATGGATTTTTGGATAAATCCATATCCGTAATGTGATAGAGGAGATGGTAATAGTAATATAATATAATAAAATAAAAATAAAATAAAATATGTGTGTACGGATGCCTATTACTATTAGTGTGATTCTATTTCTGTTGGTATTGTAATTTTTATTTCAGTACTAGAATGTAATAGATGCATAATAGTATATGAAAATAGAGTAAAAGTCGCAATGATCGACGTTTTTGGCTAGATTGCGTATCATGTGATTAACTATATTAAATATTATCTTGTGATATTAATATGGGATAAATGTTTAAAATTCAGATGGCCGACGAAGGAAATCAAGGAAATCTGAATAATCATAACCAGAGTAACATTAACGTGGTTAATGAGAATCCGAGCATCAATAACAATGGAAACCAAATGGATAATAGTGCCGTTCAACACATAGTGGCACAAGGAATCATAGATGCCATGCCATTTATTATTCAAACCATTCAAGAAGCGAATAATAAAAGTAAACATAGCAGTAAGCGACCAATCGAACCAGAACACAGCATAAACAATGGCCCTGTACTTCAAGTACCCATTCCTAAAAGAAGAAGAACCATGCCTTATGGTTGTTCTTATAAGGAATTCTGGTCTTGTAAACCGATAGAGTTCTCGGGTAATGAAGAACCTATTGCAGCTCTACGCTGGATAGAAAAGACTGAGGCCATTCTGAAAATAAGCAAGTGTGCTGAAGAAGACAAAATAATGTTTGCTTCTAATTTGTTTAAGAACTCAGCTTTAGAATGGTGGAACACTATCCTCCAGTCAAAAGGAAGTGATAGGGTATACAATATGGAATGGGAAGAATTTAGGAACATGGTAGAAAGGAAATTCTGCCATCCTAATAAAAAAGAACAAATAGCAAACAAATTCCTAAACCTTAGGATGAATGGAGTGGATAGTAAGGGGTACACCAAGTTATTCTTTGAATATGCTAGAATAGTACCAACCCTTGCATCACAAGAGCCAGTATTAATCTCCCGTTACATCTGGGGATTAATTGGAGAGATTAGACATGTAGTCAAGACAGCTAGACCTCAAACCATAGAAGAAGCTGTAGAACTAACCAATACCTTGACAGATGAACTAGTTCATACTAGAGAAGAAGATCAGAGGAAAAACCTAGCCCAAAGGCTTACTCAAGAATTCCGTTCTGGGAATTATAACCGTAGGAATATGGGTTCTACCTTTGCACCTTTCTGCAAGGTTTGCAAGAAAAAGCATTTGGGAAAATGCTCCACTCTTTGCAATTATTGCAAGATGCCAGGGCACAAGGAAGAAAATTGCAGGAAGAAATCCAGTAATGGATTATGCTACAACTGTGGAGAAAAAGGTCATATTAGGCCAAACTGTCCAAAACTAGCCCCAACTGCAAACAACAAGAACACTAAAAATGCTAGAGCATTTGTTCTAACTGCAGATGAAGCCAAGATGATTCCAGATGTCATAGCTAGTACGTTTTTAGTTAATGATGTTTTTGCTAAAGTATTATTTGACTCTGGTGCAAACCAAAGTTTTATTAATACATCATTTTGCAAATTTCTAAATCAGTCATTAACTAAACTAACACAAGAATGTTTAGTAGAGACAGCTAATGGAGAAACCGTTAGGATTTCTGAAATCTTGCAGGGAGCAAGCATAGAAATTTTAAATCAAAAGTTTATTGCAAATCTTTATCCCATGAATCTGGCAGGATTTGATGTTGTATTAGGAATGGATTGGTTAATAACCAATAAAGCCAATATTTTATGTGATCAAAAGTCAATTCAAGTAAATTCACCAACAGGTAAAACGATCACAATTAAAGGAGATAAACTATCTAGATCTACCAAATTTATCTCTGTGATGAAAACTGCAAGTTATATAAGAAAATGTTCTATAGTGTATTTGATTTCTATAATCACTAACACTAAAGGAAAGGATTTAAAAGATATTCCAGTAGTATCTCAGTTTTCAGATATATTTCCAGAAGAATTGCCAGGGCAACCTCCAGATAGAGAAGTTGAATTCAGGATCAATTTGATACCAGGAACGGCACCAATTGCCAAAGCACCTTACCGTTTGGCACCTGCAGAAATACAAGAACTGAAGAAACATTTAGACGAATTGTTAGAGAAAGGATTCATACAGCCAAGTTCGTCACCATGGGGAGCGCCGATACTGTTTGTTAAAAAGAAGGACGGATCAATGCGTATGTGCATTGACTACCGTGCATTAAAAAAGGTCACGATTAAGAACCGGTACCCATTACCAAGAATCGATGATCTGTTTGATCAGCTACAAGGAGCTCGATTTTTCTCTAAAATCGATTTAAGGTCAGGATATCATCAATTAAAGGTACATGAAGAAGACATTCCTAAAACCGCATTCAGAACAAGGTATGGACATTATGAATTTACTGTCATGCCATTTGGTTTAACCAATGCCCCAGCTGCATTTATGGACATGATGAACCGAATATGTAAGCCATATTTGGATAAATTCATAATTGTTTTCATAGATGATATTTTAATTTACTCTAAGAGTAAAGAAGATCATGCAAAGCATTTGCACGCACTTTTAAGTTTGTTAAGAAATGAAAAGCTTTATGCTAAATTTTCTAAGTGCGAATTTTGGTTAGAACAAGTACAGTTTCTTGGACACCTAGTCAATCATGAAGGAATTCATGTAGATCCGACAAAGATCGAGGCGATTACTAAATGGAAAACCCCTGAGTCACCAACCGAGGTTAGAAGTTTCTTAGCATTAGCTGGTTATTATAGAAGATTTATTCGAGATTTTTCTAGAATAACCATTCCCTTAACTAAGCTAACATGTAAATCTGTTAAGTTTGAATGGGGATTAAAACAAGAAGAAGCATTTAGAATTCTTAAGTAAAGATTAACCCATACACCCATATTAGCGTTACCAGAAGGAACTGAAGATTTTGTAGTTTATTGTGACGCTTCCAAATTAGGTTATGGATGTGTATTGATGCAACGACAAAAGGTTATAGCTTACGCATCTAGACAACTTAAAAATCATGAAGAGAATTATTTAACCCATGATCTAGAACTAGGAGCTATAATTTTTGCTCTTAAGATTTGGAGACATTACCTTTATGGTAGTAAGTTTACCATATTCACTGATCATAAGAGTTTAAGGTATATTTTCAAGCAAAAGGAGTTGAATATGAGACAAAGACGCTGGATGGAAATGCTTAGTGATCATGATTGTGATATCCAGTATCATGAAGGAAAAGCAAATGTAGTAGCAGATGCTTTAAGTCGAAAGTATCATGAAAAGCCAAAAAGGGTACGTTCTCTTAAATTAAATCTACAAGTAGATTTAAATGATCAGATAAGAGAAGCACAAGAATCAGTAATCAAGGATGATACTGAAAAATTAAAAGGTATGCTAAAAGAATTAGAACAAGGAACAGATGGAATTTGGAGATTCCATGAGAAGAGAATGTGGATACCTAAATTAGGAAACCTACGTTATCGTATTTTAGAAGAAGCCCATAAATCTAAACATACGATGCATCCAGGAAATGATAAAATGTACCAGGATTTAAGGAAAAATTTCTAGTGGATAGGAATGAAAAAGGACATAGCAGCCTATGTTTCTAAATGTTTAACCTGTTCACAAGTTAAAGCTGAACACTAGAAACCCTCAGGATTGCTACAACAGTTA
>JARYGA010014572.1:0-52934 GCA_030545235.1 Helianthus tuberosus
CGGCTGCTAGAACTCGCTGTTGTTGTAACTTTTTCATTCTTTTCCTATGCTCGTGTGCTCCCCTACTGAACCATCCTCTCTTTTTCTGAGGGAATGGCTCTTCAGACAGAGCCTTAAACACGAATATCTCGTCTTTATTATCAGCTGAATACCCTGAGAGGGTAGGCTGTTAAGAGGTTCCTTCGCTTCTAGGTGAGCTGGACAACTGACGATACACGTCGGAAGGTCCTTAGTCGCTCATACTGTAAACTAACAAATAGTCAAATAACACGCAACAATAAAACACAAATATGCATGTATTTCCGTAATTAATTTCCTAACATATTGAATAATATCTGGGTGTCAGCAGAACACTTCTGTGGCTGAATCAGTGGCTTAGCTCTTATACCACGTTCTGTCGCAACCCTAGTCCCCTACTAACCCGGGAACGGGCGGCCGTGGCCAGTTTTGGTGGTATCTGGGTTTGTCATTTTGGCAGCGGAATTTACATCAGGACCGTAGTTAGGAAATATTTTATCAGAGTAACATACGACGCTTTTAATATATCAAATACATGGGAAAAACCCAAGTTTCAAGTACACACATTTTCATAGGGATAAACCCTATTTTATTTAATAAAACAACACTATATTTTAGGTAACTTTATTGCCACTTTTCCAAGCCTTCAGTGCTGTCCAGCTGGCTTCTATTTGGCTTTCACGTTTTGTTACCTGAAACGCGTTTTAAAAACATTTTGTCAGTGGGAAATACTGGTGAGTGAATCCTAGTTTAATCAGGTTTAATAAAGACCATTGTACAGTATTGAGGGAGGTCGCGCAATTACATTTGTTTCCATCTATTCAATTACCACACACGGTACTGTCAACCCGACTTGTGCTCATGTTACTCCACGCAAGGCAGTAACAAATTTTGTATACAAAACCCCAACATACCGATGATAATTGTAGAATACAAATACTCAATCACTGTTTAATATATTATTAATTGTATGAGGTTTTGTAAAAAAATTGTAAAAAGGTGATTACTCGCATTGCTTTCTTTGGTTTTCTTTAAGGGTTTCCTGGTGGTTATCTATAATTTATACAAATGCACACGCGTTAGTATAATAACTCAATATTTATATTAATGATACCCTCCCCGAGACGACATTCCAACGACTACGTCGGGCAGAACCACGACAGCCGTTACGGAACCCTGGATCAATCGGGCAGCGTATCTAATACGTAACCGGGGTTATGATATTTACAACGGGGTAGAACATCGTTAATTAGGGGGGGTATTATACCCGAAAATAGCTTTAATTATGCAGAAAGTCGAGAGAGAAAGAAAATGTGAGTGATCTGGACTGAAGGCCGTTGCCCTCAATTTATAGGGCTGCAAATAGACTTCGTCGCGCCCCGCGTAAGCCTCCGCCAGGGTCTACGCGGCCCGCGAGGCTCCCTAGGGTAGGCCCTAGGGTTGCTGAGTCGACCACTAGGCGCGACACGACTTGTACACGTGGCGGCTCAGGGGCTCGCCCTGACTCCTTGTTATCACGGCCCGCGTAGGTGGTAGCCAAGGGCTACACGCCCCGTGAGAGACCAATAAAATTTGTTTTTATTTAATTTTAATAAAAATAAAGGTATTCAGGGCCCGTTTTCGTATATGGGGCGTATTTTAGGACATGTTGGGGCACTTTAAATATATTAGGAGTGTCGAAAATATTTGTGAAGGTTTGTTATATTAACGGAGGTTGACTGGCTAAAACTGTGGTTACTGCTGTTGTCTGGCTTCTTCTGTGACTGATTCGAGTTGGACACCTTGTCAGCATCATTCCACTTTCGTTTGTTATCCGTAGCAGTAGTAATAGCTGTAGCAGTAGTAGCGGCAGTAGAAACACGTGGCGGTAGAGAACCACACTCGACCTCTTGGTCTGTGATCTTGTGTGCTAAACGAATGATTTGTGGCAAGTTGTGGAGGTTTGCTGCAGTAACACGCCCTTGACCTGTGGTGCCAATCCTTTAATTCGATTCTTAGATGTGGAGGTCGGGATAAGTTTGGGCACATATTACCTAATTCATGAGACCATTTCGTGTATGGCTCAATCTCAGACCCCCACCATTTTCAGATCATAGTACTCATTTTCCAGTTTCTGCACCTCATCACGAGGACAGCATTCCTCCCTCATCAGCTCCTTGAACTCATCCCAAGTGGTCGTGTTCGCCATTTCAATACCTAGCATCTGGACTTGGGAATTCCACCAAGTCAAGGCACTATCCTCAAGTGTGCCTGAAGCATACTTCACTCTGTCCCCAACAAGACAGTTACAAATCGCGAACACCGATTCTGCCTTCTCAAACCAACGTAGTAGTCCCACGGCTCCTTCAGTCCCACTAAATGTCTGTGGCTTACAATCCATAAACTTCTTAAACGTACAAACAGGTGGATTGTTCTGATTCACGTGTTGACCTAAAGACGAAAGAAATACAACACCCGGGTAAGATTCGAGTACACGACACAAGGATAAAGAGTATTTGGCACATATCGTACCAGCCTACTGAGCTGCTAGGGCTTCAGCCACATGAGTATTGATCAAATCAGTTAATTCAGCCTGGGACATAACAATGTTGCCACGTCCACCGCTACGGCCGCTACCACGTCCACCATTTCGTCCGTTAATGATTCTATATAAAAAGTGGAAAAGATTAGAAGTCGGGATTGAGTGGGAGTCAAACATCACAATGACTTCTACGGATTACTGAGTTATATTATTACATCAGTCAACAGAGCAGAACCCCTTTCTCACTCGTTAAGCCTCACTGGGACTCACATGCACCCCACATTATTATTATGTGTGCACCCATAATAACGATGCGATTTGCATGTTCATCTCAGCTCCTCCCAACTCGCGCTAAAAGGTTCCTCAAACTCGAGTAGCAAGAGAAATGGCACCCTAACATAGGTCATGAAGGTTTAGAGGAGTGTCACCCTATCAAACACATAACATAGGCTAGTAACACAGGTACTCATATTGTAGTGCTAAGTGTGCATTCACATGCAATGTCATACTCAAGTGTTCACTAAATATGATGTGCAATAAGTAAACGAGAGACGAACCTTGCAATCTGGAGCTGAGTGTCATGGTCGATTTTCTAAACTGTTCGGTTATATTCTGGTTTTATAAAAGCGTTTTAAAACCTAGTTCACTATAACTAGTTGCTCTGATACCAAACTGTCACACCCCCAAAATACCCCATGCGGTGACCCCGCTAGGCGTCTGACGTACCAGGATCTTAGCCACTAATCACATTGAACTAATATCAAGACAGTAAACAAAGTTTCCATTACAATAACACATTCATAAACATACTCCAAATTTAACATGTTCAGCTGAAGCAAATAGTAAATCATTGTTTAAATGTTACAAAACCAAATGTAAGAAAAACCAGTAAGCCCGTCATGAATACACAAGCAGTACGACCCATGACCACTCCAGCAAACCTAGATAGCAAGTTCCTTGTCCAAAGTACCTAACAACCTGCGAGCATGCAACAAGTGTATCAGGCAACGCTGGTGAGTTCATAGTTTTACGAAAACATTAATTGCCAAGTGTTTAGTTCAGTTCATTGATAATAATGTTGATGATGACTCGAGTACCGTACAAGATGGCTCCAGATTGTTTTGCTCGTCCCCAATGCCTCCTATCTAAGCATTGGTCATGATTAAGGTCATTAGTTCACGCCCATCCTCTTAGGTACGGTGTGAGGTTGCCAAGCCTAATAGCGCTATCAACTAATACTCCGTTACCTCTCAAGTAACTAATTCGGTATAAGATGGGACTTAAAGTGATAGGAATTGAGTGTATTATCTAACATCCCAGTTTTTACCCAGAAAAGACTTATTCCTCTCAAGAATACCCATTTGATTGTCCCACCCAACGGGACGCATGCTCAAGAGAAGTGAACTCACCTTAGTTTTGCTCGGTATGTTAAGTTACCCATTCCAAGTTGGTCAACCAAACCCTACCGTGGTTACCAATCAAGTCAGTTTCATAATCAATTAAGTCACGTATTTTTCACATATTGCATTCATCACAAAGATCACTGTACAACATGTAGCACATATCAAATTCTCATACGAGTCCACATCCCATGTGCATGTCACATAACAACACATAACAGGTGGGTTTGCTACTCTCATATGTCAAACTGGATTTCTCATTCTATGCAACAAATAGATCTTATAAGCACAAACATCCATCATCATATACATCATAAACTGTTCTGATTGTTTACACACATACAACATCTCCACGAAGAATCTATTCTTCGTGGGATGCTTCCTTGGCGAGGAATCCTCTGGCGAAGGACTATCCTTCGTCGGGATTGAGGGTGGCGAAAACCATAATGGTTCGTCAAGAATCAGTCAACGAAGAACCTGGTTCTTCGTCGAACTAGATTCTTCATGGGGGAGGTCTTCGTCGCCCCTCATCAGACAGTTACAACTCCTTTGATTTCGTAACAACAGTTAACAAGTTTGACAGTTTCCCATATCTGATTAATCGACAGTTTTAACCATGATTATACACCCTAATTATGAACAATCATCAACTGCTCAAAACATAACAGTTTCCACTTAACATACAAATCATTCTAACATTCATTGGCCATAATCGCATGCTAAACATGTACCACCAGAGCCACTAGTTTCTCAATTCAAACCAACATCAATCCAATCAAGACAATGATCATCGAAGCACACAAGAATCTTCAATACTTTCATCATACAAACCCTAACTACGTAATCAACATTCATACGGCCAATAAACAATGAAACATTATATTCACAAGACCCTACATACTCATACAAAATAATCACCACACGAAATCACGTATCGGGTACTAATCCAATGAACGAGAACAAGACACTAACCAAAATACCGGATTGATTAGTTTGCTCGAGATGGGGGTCTTCGAGACCTAGATTCCGTCACATAGGAAAGAGAGGATGAGAGAGCCTTAGGGTTTTGTGGGATTTACGGTTACATAAAGCGAGAGGTTATACGCACATATAATGACAGTCAGGCCCACTGTGGGCCACGAAGAAACCTGTGCCGAGGGCCCTTTTGGCGAACAACTCCCTCGACGAAGAACCTTCTTCGTCGTGGAGTGTTTTGACGAAGAACCCTTGTTCTTCGTCGACTTGGGTTTTTTGTGATTAGAGTGTGGTGTGCAGCACAAAGTTAAACATAATCATGTTATGACTAAACATTACACAAATATCATGTAACAACCAACCGTAACAATACTTTAATCATTCAGATATCATGCACAAGATACAACGTAAAATGAACTGTGAAAACAAGATTGTGAAACAAGTGATGCTTAGAGGAAAGACCTTGAAATCTCGGGTTGTCACATTAATGGATTCCCCATTTGCTGTCTCTACTAGACACTCTTGTTGAAGTTTAGTTCATGGTTGATTGAGAATTTTGCAAAATGAAGTATTAATAAAACTTTGGTTCGCACCAGAGTCAAATAATACTTTAGCAAAAACATCATTAACTAAAAACATACCTGCAATAACATCCGGAATCATCTTGGCTTCTTCGGCTGTTAGAACAAATGCCCTAGCATTCTTAGTAATCTTGTTGTTCATGGCTAGACCTAGTTTCGTATAGTTCGGATTGATATGTCCGTTTTCTCCACAATTGAAGCATACTCCATTACTGGGTTTCTTTCTACAGTTTTCTTCCTTGAGTCCTGGTATCTTGCAGAAATTGTAGTAAGTGGAGCATCTTCCTGAATGCTTCTTCTTGCAGGCCTTACAATAAGGTGCAGAAGTAGAACCTATATTTTTCCCACGGTTGGAAGTTCCATATCGGAATTCCTGGGTAAGTTTCTGAGCTAGGTTCTTTCTCTGGTTTTCTTCTTGTGTAAGTACTAGTTCATCAGTCAAGGAATTTGCTAGTTCTACAGTTTCTTCTATAGTTTGTGGTCTAGCTGCCTTGACAACATGTCTAATCTCACTGATTAATCCCTAAATGTAACAGGAGATTAATACGGGTTCTGGTGAGGCTAGGGTTGGCACAATTCTAGCATATTCGAAAAATACAGTAGTGTAACCCTTACAGTCTATTCCAGTCATTCTAAAGTTCAAGAACTTATTAGCTATATGTTCCTTTTCATTGGGAGGACATAATTTCCTTTCGACCATGTTCTTAAACTCAGTCCATTCCATATTATAAACTATGTCACTTCCCTTAGACCGGAGAATAGTGTTCCACCATTCTAGTGCAGTATTCTTAAAAAGACTGGAAGCAAACATGATTTTGACTTCCTCTGCACACTTGCTTATTTTTAAGACTGCCTCAGTCTTTTCTAACCAGCATAGAGCTGTAACAGCTCCTTCATTGCCCGAGAATTCTATAGGTTTGCAGGACCAGAATTCTTTGTAAGAACAACCATAAGACATGGTTCTTCTTCTTTTCGGAATAGGCAATAGAAGTAACGGTCCATTATTTACGCTGTGACTGGGTTCAATTAGTGGTCGCTTATTTCCATTATTACTTTTATTTTCGGCCACTTTAACCGTTTTGATAATATATGGCATAGCATCTATAATCCCTTGTGCCCACTATATGTTGGATGGCACTATTATCTATCTGGTTGCCGTTATTATTGTTATTCTGGTTTTCTTGATTCACTTCGTTGTCCATCTGGATTATAAACATTTATCAAGTATTAATATCACAGAGCAATGCTTAATGCAAACAATCACACAACAAGCATATTGATATAAATCGTCGTGCCTTGCGACATTTACTATATTTTATATATTATGCATCTAATACAAACCATAACTGGAATTTAAAATACAATACTAGTATGCATAAGTAATTATTGGATTATCTATCTTAGTGGATATATATATATATATATATATATATATAGGGCAAGGATGTATAGAAAACCCACTTTAATTTAGAAAACCCGGGAAACTCTAACCTCCCGATGTTTTTAAAAAAAAAAATATACACATGTTATATACATGTTTTTAAGGTATTTGGGCAAAAAAAATCAAAAAAGCGCCGAGTAGATATTTTTAAAAAAAATAAATAAGTTTTGGTGTAACACGTGTTACATTCATCTGACATATTTGTAACACGTGTTACACCAAAACTTGTTTATTGTTTTTAAAAATATCTACTCGGCGCTTTTTTGATTTTTTTTGCCCAAATACCTTAAAAACATGTATATAACATGTGTATATATATATTTTTTTTAAATTCGGGAGGTTAGAGTTTCTCGGGTTTTCTAAATTAAAGTGGGTTTTCTATAGATACTTACATTTTATATATATATATATATATATATATATATAGGATAATGCTACATAGAAAACCCTTTATTTTGAGAAAACCTTGGAAACCCATCACATGGCCTACATTTGGCCACATGTCCCACCCAACTTCATCTCCTTTTTTGCTTTTGAGGGCACTATAGTAAATTTACATATGCCTACCCCACCCCAAAGATCTATTGACCAACATGATTTGACATCATCATTAATGTACCCATCACATCATTCTCATCCTTCATCCTCCATATCGTTTAGTGTATTTCAAATTAAAAAGTTTTGTTTTCAAAATATCTTCATCTTCCTAAACAAGTCCTTTAATACTAGATCCACCATTAATGTACTATGGAGCATTCAACTTCCTAAACAAGGTCTTTACTTCGATCTTTACCAACCTCAGATCTAGATGTACTTTCAAAACTCCATTTCTTTACCTTTTAGCTTCCCCCATTTTCAAAACTCCATGAACTTTATCTATGTTTGTTGAAAGCTGATTCCGGGTGTGTTCATCTTCATCTCACGTCGTCATCTTCATATCGGGTGTGCTCATGCTTGTTGAAAGCTGATTTCTAGAGTGAGAAACAACAATCTTCATCATGTTCATCAAGAACACCAAGAATACAAAGATAGAAGCAAGTTTGAAGATCTTCATCGTGTTCATCGCACGGTTCTAGATCCGGTAAGTGTTTTAGAGAGAGAAAGTTGCTGCTTTAGAGAGAGAAACAACAATCTCTTGAGTATTTTATTTTGAAAAAATCTTTTTCACACTTGATGTTTTTGTTAAAATAGTTGTTAATAGTTTTTTGTGTAATGGCTGTTTTAGAGAGGAACATGATTTCTTGTTAAAATGGTTCTAAAAAGTGGTAAATGTTTATGTAATTTGTAGGTTTTTATTTTTGTGTTAAAAAGTTTGTGTTTGGTTTGGTTGCTTGTTTAGGGCTTTTGATCTCTGAACAGTAATTGTTTTTTGTTGGTTTGGTTGATTTACAGAAATAGACCCATAACATGTGTTAAGCCCCTGTTAGAATAATATATAACGTGGGTTGATTTACAGAAACATACCCATAAAGATATTCAATTGACAAGCTGGATGGATGTAGGCAACGTTAATGCAGGGACATGTGTTAAAAAAAGATATTCAAAAAGTCACATTTTTTGGGAAGGAACTCTTCGTTCATTTATAACTTGTGTTAGTGGTAATGTTGTAACAGAACACCATGATGTAACCTGACATGTGTTCATGTATAACATGTGTTAAGCCCCTGTTAGAATGATATATAACGTGTGTTAACCTTTGTTAATTTTAAAAAAAGAAAAAACAAGTAATATCTATTTTATTTTTGTTGATGTTTAAAATATCTGATAATGTGGAAACCGAGCGTAACACTTGTACAAGTTAGTATGTAACTTGTAATATTAAACAAGCCATTTATGGTAACACATGTACCGGTAATTTTGGAATTTATAATATGAAACGGGTCATTTGTTGTGCACATTTTGGAATATATAACATGTGTTAAGCCTCTGTTATAATCTTTTTGTAACCTGACATGTATTCTTGTATAAGCTCACTTACAAAACACCATGATGTGTATATACTGATCTAACATGTGTTACAATTTGTCTGTTTGGAACATGTAGTTGCTTAACATGTGATAAGGGTGAAAACAGTCGATGGAGGCGATGGGTTTAATGGTGAGCTTAGTTAATATTGTAATCTTGTTGTAACCCGACTTGTATACATATGATAACATGTGTTAAGCATCCATCGTAATCTTTGTTGTAACCCGACTTGTATTAAGGTATATGAAAGTGGTTTGCAAAACACTATGATGTGCATATACTGATCCTAACACTATGATGTGTATATACAGTTGTAACATGTGTTACACTTCGGGGTAAGAAGTGTTACATTCTTGAATGTAGGGCATGATCTACTTTGTCTTATATGTTGTAACATGTGTTACACTTCGGGGTAATATATCTTGCATACAGGGTGATATTCAATAGCTCATACGTTTAATAGTAGTTTATTATTTTTCATTAAATATATTACATATATAACAACCATTGTTACATATGTAACGAACATTGTACATATGTAGCGTTGCCATGTTAACGTATGTAACACATGTGTACTAAAGGAATGAAGTGACCAACATTTACAAATGTTAATCAAAACAAAAGTCACTTGTCATCATGGGTTGTTAGTAATTGCGCGCATTACAATCATACTTAAAGGTAACAAAAATGTTTATACAAACTTAAATATATAAAGATGATCCAAAAACTATCATAAAGATTAAAAAATCTAGCTACGCTTTGCGTCTTGATAACCATCTTTATTTTGAACATAGACATCCATTCACCTATGAACAAAACAAGCACATCAGTGTTAAGGCCCTAAAGTTAAACTTATTAACACAAATGTAACTACATGTACATCAGTGTTAAGGCCCTAAAGTTAAACTTACAAAAAAATTATAACAGAGGCTTAACACATGTTATATATTCCAAAATGTGCAAAAAAAATGACCCGTTTCATATTATATATTCCAAAATTACCGGTACATGTGTTACCATAAATGGCTCGTTTAATATTACACGTTACATACTAACTTGTACATGTAATACTTGTACAAGTATTACGCTCGGTATCCACATTATCGGATATTTTAAACATCAATAAAAATAAAATAGATATTACTTGTTTTTTTAATTAACAAAGGTTAACACACGTTATATATCATTCTATCGGGGGCTTAACACATGTTATACATGAACACATGTCAGGTTACATCATGGTGTTCTGTTACAGCATGAACCACTAACACATGTTATAAACGAACGAAGAGTTCTTTCCCAAAAGATTTGACTTATTCAATGTCCCCGCATTAACGTCGCCTACATCCATCCAGCTTGTCAATTGAATATCTTTATGGATCTGTTTCTGTAAATCAACACACGTTATATATCATTCTAACAGGTGCTTAACAGATGTTATTGGTCTGTTTCTGTAAATCAAACAACCCAACAAAAAAAACACTTACTGTTCAGATCAAAAGCCAAAACCAGCAACCAAACCAACAAAAAAAAAACAATTATTGTTAAGATCAAAATCCCCAAACAAGCAACCAAACCAACAAAAAAAACCCGTTCAAAATCTCATCCTAAAGTTTTCGATTTATTTAAAATACATGAACATTAACCATTACTAGAACACTTTCAGCCCATAAAAACATATTAACAACCATTTCAACAAAAAATCAAGTGTGAAATGATATTTCAAGAACACTTACCGGATCTAGAACCGTCCGATGAACACGAAGAAGATCTTCAAACTTTCTTCTCTCACACACACTTGTGCATGTGTCTTTGTGATAAAGATTGTTGTTTCTCTTTCTAAAACATCAACTTTCTCTCTCTAAAAACATTCATCGTGCCATCGTTTCCTCTCTAAAACAACAACTTCAAACTTTTTTTCTCTCTCACACACTTGTATGTGTGTTCTTGGTGTTATAGATGAACATGATGAAGATCGTTGTTTCTCTCTCTAAAACAACAAATTCCTCTCTCTAAAAACCTTCATCCTACCGTCGTTCTCTCTCTAAAACAACAATCTTCAAACATTTTCTCTTTCACACGATGTAGATCTGAACTTGAAGATCTAAACTTGTGTTTGGTGTTCATCATGATCTTGATTGAAGACAGAGGAGAGGAGAGAGAGATAACATGTGTGTGTAAGAGAAATAAAGTTGATGTGTGTGAGAGAAAAGTCAGATTTTCAATACCTTAAATGTCCTTCTCCTTTACTTGTGTATAATTTATGGTTTTATTTAAATGTAAAAGACACCAAAAAAAGCTCAACCATTGATCTACTTGGATGAAACAAAATCAATGGATGAGGTTGGGTTTCCAAGGTTTTCTAAAAAAGATGGGGTTTTCCATATAACGCAACCCTATATATATATTAGACCTGGCAATTTTGGCCCAAGGGTCTACATTTGGGTTGATATGGGCTTTACAAAGAAAATCATGGGCTGTTTTGGGTTAGCTTTTAAATCTGGAGGGGTCAGAATGGGCTTATTAGGTTTTAATTAATTATATGATATGGGTCAGGATGGGTAAGTTAATAACATGGCATGGGTCAGGATGGGTAAACCCTGAGAATCACTGAAGTATGCAGGAGTCCAAACGTGAGAACAACTGATTTTGCAATGGAATCATTCTCACTCACCAATCCAATATCACTATCATTCTCTCTACTTACAATTTAACTCAAATGTGACGATTTAGTGGAGTTTCAGACTAAAATTTCATCATCGTTCATGCTTTTAGGTATTTTTCACCTTATCTCTGTGATCAGTTTTGTTTGATTTTCTTCAAATTTGGGATGATTATGATGCTTTTTGATGGAATTAAGCTTTAATCCACTTCAAATTTGTTGTTACAAATCAGAATATATATGATTGATTTTGGGGATTTTGTTGCTTTGTGCCGTGTCTTGTTGCTAAAAATTAGGGTTAGCACCGATTTTGTAGTTTGAAGGTGTTGTCTGCGATACTTCCTGTGAACATACTTACTTTCTTTTTCTATGTGAAACATAAAAATAAGTAGAAAAGAAACAAGGAGTTGGGGGTCTCCATGTCCATGCACGCCTGGTGTTTGATAATTTGCTTCCATTAATATCAAAGCACCTATTTGTGTCTTGACGTTAGTTGATAAATAATTATAAAAATACATAAAGGACTTAGACACTAGATCGTAATTGGGCATTTATAGCTGCATAAAGCCCAGTCAGTCGAGCTTGACCCACCCAGTTAAGGCTATTATGTCCTTTTGCACAACTAAGGGTTACAGTTATGCTGGACCGGCTAATTTGATGGTAGCGGTACGGTAGCGGTACGGTTCGGTACCTGTACCCGGTACCAAATGAAGTTTATCGTGACGTACAATCCTCAAAAAACACTGAACCCTTTTTTTATTTTTTTAAAATTTTTTGATTTTTTTTTAATTTTTTTGATTTTTTTTATTTTTAAAATTTTTTTGGTTTCTTTAAATTTTTTTCCGTTTTTTTATTTTTTTAATTTTTTATTAATTTTTTTATAATTTTTTTAATTTTTTATAATTTTTTTCATTTTTTATTATTATTGATTTATTCTCAACCCGTCCTGACCCAAACCCATCCTGACCCGAACTCATCCTGACCCAAACCCATTCTGACCTTCTTCTTTCTTTTACCCATCTTAACCCAAACCCATTCTAACCCAAACCCATCCTGACCCAACAACCAATCCAATCCAACCCATCCATTTTGCCACCTCTAATATATATATATATATAGGGTTGAGTTCATTTCAGAACTCTAAATAACTACAGAACTTTCAGAACTCCTAATAAACAATCATTTTATATATAAGTTTTTGTATTTAGGATATTTTTATCATCTATTATATGTATTTCTTTGATTACATACATGTTAAAAGTAGTTTACATATGTTTAATTGCCAAAATTATGTATATGTGTCATAACTAATTACATATATGTAAAAAAACTAGTGTACATATGTGTAATTATAAAATTACATATAAAAATGCTAAAATTACTCTTAACATGTATGTAATCGTAAAAATACACATAATAAATGATAAAATTATCCTAAACATAAAAATATATAAATAAAAAGATTGTTTATTAGGAGTTCTGCGAGTTCTGTAAATATTTATGGTTCTGAAATGATCCTGGCCCTATATATATATATATATTATTACTACTAGTGGGGGTTCATCGAGTACTGCATATTACGCTCGTCGTACTTCCAAACGAGCCTCTCCCCTATTTGCTTTATCTTTTCACTTTCATCTAACAACTCCTCACCAAAAGTGCGGAGTTCATGCACGTTTTCGGTACTCATGGGTGGTGCGGGTGTTGGTATCGGGTCAGGAAACTGGGGCATCGGTTCTTCGTATGGGTAAGGGTTCTCTAGGATTTCCCGAATATACTGGTCGTTATCCCAGTATGGATCTAGAGGGTCAAGGTTTGGGTAAGGTGTTACTGGGTTTTGTATGGGTTCCTCCTGTGGGTAGAGTTCTCGATAATCCCTATGGTCGTCAAACCATAGGTCATAATCTGGAGGATGGGGTGCTGGGACTCTAGGGATTTCGTTTGGGTCAAAGGGAGGTAAGGGAATCTGGTCTCATGGGTTAGGTTCTATTTCCCTGGGTTGAGTTGGGAACAAGGGTAGTGGCTGTGGTGCAATAATTTGTTCTAAGTTTGGGTCTGCGGCAGTGGTAGCTAGTATGTGGAAATTGGCTAATCGTCTATTAATTATATCCTGAGTCTGGGCATTCATTTCCCTATTTGCAGCTGCTAAAGCTCTCTGTTGCGGTAACCTTTTCATTCTTTTCCTATGCTCGTGAGCTCCCCGACTGAACCATCCTCTCTTTTTAGTAAGGAATGGCTCTTCGGATTGCGCTTTGAATATAAAGATCCCCTCTTCTGTTTCAGCTGAATACCCCGAGGGGGTAGGCTGGGAAGAAGTTCCTTCATCTCTAGGAGAACTAGACAATTGACGATATGCGTCCGATGGTCCTTGATCACTCATACTGTAAACTAACAAATTGTCAAATAACAAAACAATAATATACACGTATGCACATAGTCACATAGATTATTTCCTAACAGAATTGACAATTTCAATGTCAACAGAAAACTTCCGTGGCTCAAATTAGTGATTGTAGCTCTGATACCACTCTCTGTCGCAACCCCTGACCCCTATCTATCGGGAACGGGCGGCCGCGAGCCAGTATCAGTGGTATCGGTGTTTATCAAATTTGCAGCGGAATTTATATCAGGATCGTAGTTAGGAAATATTTTATCAGAGTAAAATACCACATTTTTTATAATAATAAATACATGGGAAATTCCTAAGTTTCCATTACAAACATGTTTATAGGGATAAACCCTATATTGATTTAAATAAAACATCTTCTTTATTTAGGTAACTTTTATAGCCACTTTTCTAAGCCTTCAGTGTTGTCCAACTGGCTTCTATTTGGCTTTCACATTTTGTTACCTGAAACGCGTTTAAAACATTTTTGTCAGTGGGAAATACTGGTGAGTCAATCCCAATTTAATCAAGACAGGTTTTATCATTTTACAGTATTGAGGGCGATCTCACAATTATATTTTTTTTCTAATTCTTACTTTAGTTACCACCCAAGGCACTGTCAATCCTGACTTGTAGTCATGTTACTACTCACAGTGTAGTAACAAATTTTGTATACAAAACCCCAACATACCGACGATAATTGTAGAATTACAAATACTTAATCACTGTTAATTATAATGTAAAACAATTGAGGTTTTGTAAAAATAGTTTACAAAAGGTTTCACAAAAGGAGATTACTCACAAAAAGGTTTACAAAAAGAAGGATTACTCACATTGCTAATTTAGGTATTTTCCTTGTGACTTCCTGGTTATAATCTATTAATTAAACAATGCACATGCGCTAGTATAATAACCCAATTTACATTAGTTATACCCTCCCTGAGACAGAACTCCAACGACTACGTCGGACAGAGCCTCGACAGCCGTTACGGAGTACTAGATCAATCGGGCAGCGTATCTAATACGTAACAGGGGGGTTATAATACTTACAACAAGGCAGAGCTTCGCTATTTAGTGGGTATTATACCCGATATAATTTTTACACTTCAGAAATTTAGATACAGTTTGAGATTTTGAACAACGAAGAATGAGAGCCGATGACCTCTATTTATAGTTTTGATCCGACAGTTTCTCGCGGCCCGCGAAGGAGACACGGGGCCGTCGTGCCCCGCGAGCTAGGTCAAGTATGGCGTAGCTTGGCTGAGTCAAAACCCTAGCCACATCGACTCATAGGCCACGTGTCGTAACCGGGTTGAGCCTGGTGGCACTAGGTCGCGCCCCGCAACAGATTAAGTGAAGTCTGTCGTGCCCCGCGACAGACATATTTTATTATTTTTATTTGATTTTTGTTAATTTTAAGGTATTTCGGGCCCACTTTTCGTATTCAGGGTGTGTTTTAGGAAGTATAGGGACGTTCTAAATATTTTAGGATATATTTAGGAGAGTTGTTATAGAGGTGGCTTTAAACGATCATGCGTGTTCCGAATGGGCCCACTCAAGCTTTTCACAAGCACCAGAGCCAGTTCATATGGAGAGACCGAATAAAGGAGACGATGGGGTAAATACTCTGTATTTACCATCGATTCTTCTTGAAGAAGAACACGGACAAGAACCGTCTTCTTCGTCGGACCAAGAAGCGGATGATTCAGAAGAAGATGACTATGATGATGTGGATTATACGAATAAACCACTTCCGACAATCGAGGGTTTGAAGATAACCGGTGACGCTTTTCCAGGTAACGAATTCAAGCAAGTGGGTACTCAAAAAAACGGAACGACGACTTGTAGGTTTGAGTGGGTTCGCCTTATGCAAGTCGGGTCAATGAAATACATAGAAGGCGCTTTGGTTGATAATGAAATTGTATATTAGTACAAGTGGGTACTCAAGAAAGGGAACGACGACTTGTATATTAGTACATAGGTTTTTGTAGTATTTGTTCAATATCTTTTTGTTTATATTGGTTGACAATGAAATCGTATATTAGTACAAGTTTCATGAACTCGTAGCTCTGTGTTGTCATGAACGTTGCTAGACATCAACGACTCGAATTCAAGAGTTTAGAAAGTTGTTATTAATGATGAAATTAATATTATTCAAAGTGTCCAAAAAATAAAAGGAACAATGATGCAGTCATAAAATGAGGTCTGTAATTCTGTATATTTCCAGCTGTGTCTTCTTGAGAACCATTTACATAATCTTTATACACCCAACTCATAGCTTCATAAACTGTTGAAATGTTGCATTATAATACATTGGGTACTAAGTTATTAAGGTTTGAACAATAAATGTGTAGGTGTTCTCAACTTACTATACAACTAGACCGTGTGAATACCAACATGTTCATTGTAATGTTGACAAAATTTCTAAAAACCATCCGTGTTTGCATACGGGTATCACTACTAGTTTCATTAATATTACAAAATGGTAAATGAAAAGTTGTTTATACATCAAGAATAAGATTTGTACCAAATGCATTATAGATTTTTTTAACTATATTAAAATTGAAGTTAAATCAAATGTATTCCCACAGTATATTTTTTATGTATATGTAAACAAGCTGCTCTTTATGAGAAAACTCAATCTAACCATTACTAAACCCTAAACTCTACACCCTTATCCCTAAACTCTAATAAAATAAACCCTAAACCAAAAAAAAAAAAAAAAAAACCTCTAAGGGTGAGAAGGGTGGTTCCCTCAACTCCCCTCACCGGAGCTAATAAAATTCGTTCATTTCAACTCCCCTCAAGCACTTAAGGGCCGTTTGGCAACATCTGAATGGTTAAGTGCTGAACCAGTAAGAGACCTGAACTATTAAGAGACTATATAATGCTAACCGTTTAGAGGCAAATGTCTAACCAATTCAGATTAGAGGTCTTAACCATTCAGACTCTGTATAAATCTAACCATTCAGAGGCAAATGTCTGAACCATTCAGACATCTGCTCGTGAAACAAACAGTCTGAACCATTAAGTGTTGAACCAGTAAGAAGTCTGAACCATTAAGAGTCTCATTAAGAGGTAAACAAACAGTCCCTTAATCATAAGGGGTGGTTTCACCCAAACAATTTTTTTTAAAAGGAAAAATGAATGATTGGTTGGAACCACTCTCTCCTCTTTCCTCCTCTCCCCTACAAGTGGTGAACACTCCCTGATTTCCATATTGTTGCCGCGCGGTGAGGGAAAGGTCGGCGGCGGTGTTGCCGCATAGTGAAAGGGCACACCGCACCCTTCCCCGCACCCACCCCATTCACCCTAAATGCTAAACCATAAAAGGAAACACCTAAAAACTAAAAACTAATTGTTAAAGCTAAACCCGAACCTCTAAAAATTAAACTGTAAACCCTTGACCCTAAAAACTAAACCACATAAAAAATTCAACACAAATATTAATCATTTGATAGAGTTTTCTCACGAAAAAAATAGTTTTCTCGTGATCCTCTCCCTGTATATATTAAAACATTTTAAACGAAATCATACATTAAGATTCGAATATATTTAATTGTAATCTATATAATGAGCTATTCCTATTATTTTTAGTATGAAAAAGAACTTCATAAAGTTACTTAAATGTTGTTTGATATTGAATATCACAAAAAGAGATTTTTTACATTGAATATTTTAAGAGTCATAAAGAATGCACAACAAAAAAATTTATTTATAAAGTTAAATGAAGGCGTTACATAAAAGAAAATTATAAAAAAAATAAAATATTACAGCGTCTTAGTGTCATAATAATTTTATTTTTTAAAACTAATTTTAAATTCGTGACAGAACTGGGATCTGTACTCCAAATATGTGTGAATGGATTCACATACGGAATCATACATGTGTTGAAATTGAACCTAGTCATGTATAAGGGGTAGATGAAGTAAATCGAGTATAATTCCTTCTTCATCTGGTCCTTATGACCTTATCCTGATATCTCTTTTTCAGATTATCTTTCCTTTTTTTGTGAATTGCTACATGTGCTTCTTAATGGAGACTGAAAGCCAAACAATGTTCATCCTCCCTCGAAGTCTCTTCTATATATATACACTAGCAACTATGACAAATAAAATAGAACACAAGTGAAATTCTATGTATTTTTTTATGAATACTTTCTATAGTAGCCTAACTTACTCAGATTAGTAGCCTAACATGATCGTCGTGTATTCCCTCTCAGTCTGTAACTTACTCAGATTAGTAGCCTAACATTAGTGATAAAAAAAAGTAAATATAAACATCTAATTTGTTGGTTCAGCCCAAGATCAAATACACACTCAAATATCGTTCAAATAAACAAAAAAGATTCTGCTTTAGTAATATGAAAAGAAAAGAAAAATAGATGAATTTTGGAGAACTCGATGTGTTACTCACTGCCCAATACAAACTATTTATAGTTACATACATAAGAAGAAACTAACTGTAATTACCGATTCAATAGGAAATCTCCTAGAGAACCGTGATACTCAAAAACAAACATGCAACGTTCACTTTGACTACTTAAACTAACCATGACTTGCTAAAAACACTAAAAACATGTGCCTAATATCAAGACTTCTGCTGACCCGTATCTAACTCCTGAACCGTAACCGACTTGACCCGTATCCGACCCATATCCATCAAGATTATCCAACATAATTATCAAAGTGTTTGTTTCATTGTTTGTAAAGATGTGAACATACTACTAACAGTTAATCATATATAATAAATTCATGCAATTTATCTGCTTTTACATTGTGTTGCATTTAATTTCCTAAGTGTCGAATTTTATCTATTATTTATTTCTTAGTTGTCTCCAAGAAACATGGTGTGG
The DNA here is from genome assembly GCA_030545235.1 of Helianthus tuberosus. Lineage (NCBI taxonomy): Eukaryota > Viridiplantae > Streptophyta > Magnoliopsida > Asterales > Asteraceae > Helianthus > Helianthus tuberosus. The sequence goes on from JARYGA010014572.1 coordinate 18,805, forward strand.
TCAGTGGCAGAAAAGTTGTCACAAATCACAAGGGTGGTTACCGTAATGTTATATTATATGACTTCCAACAAATGCCAAATGTAATGTAGGGTGGCCTACATGGTAAACGCACATGTCTTTTAAAGTGGAGGTTCCAGGTTCAAACCTAACAGGTAATAATATAGAACTATTGATGTAAATGAGTAATATTTGTTGTTCAAAAAAAATGTCAAGTGAGTAACACTAGTCAAAGCTACGAAGGGCACTCCATTAATGACTATGAGAAACAAACTATGAATAAAACTATAGACATGTAAGAAGTTATAACCAAGAGAAGTACATGTATAATTGCCATTGGGTGTGCGTATTGGCACACTAATGTGCCTATTAGCACCCCAAACCCTAGTAAAATTAGGGTTTATCTACGCAGCGTATTGGTCAATACGCAGCGTATAGGGTTAACCATATACGCTGCGTAGATAACCAATCATTGCACAGAAAACAAGGGATATATACGCTGCGTATAGGTCTCTACGCAGCGTATATAAACCATTAGATCTTTTTGGGTCATTTTGGTAGGTTTGAGGGATCATTTTTTCACAAAGTTTAAATACGCTGTGTATAGACCTATACGCAACGTATATAAAGGTCTGAAAATGTCTTTTATACCCTTGTGTTGAGGCAATACGAAGCCAAATACAAGGGTAGTTTTGTCATTTTAGTCTCATAAGCTGCGTAGGGATCTATACGCAGCGTATATAAAGCTTCATTTTTTTATTTTTTTTATTATGTATTCCTTTGTTTATTTATAAAAAAAATAAAATTATTTATATAAAAACAATATTATTGGTAAATAATACAAATATAAATTATAAAAATTAAAAATAATACAAATATTATGAATTATAAAAATTAAAAAAGAAAATTATTTATAAAAAAACAATATTATTGGTAAATAATACAAATATATTATTTTGTTATCGTTTAAATTAAATTATCGTATTCCTTTGTTTATTTATAAAAAAAAGAAATTATTTATAAAAAAAAACAATATTATTGGTAAATAATACAAATATATTATATTGTTATCGTTTAAATTAAATTATCGTATCGTATTGCATCGTATCGTATCGTATTATATCGTATCGTATCGTATTGCATCGTATCGTATAGGTGTAGTATAGGTCACGTATTGACTTCGTATAAGCCTATAAGAAACCTATACGAGAGTTATACTACACTACGATACGATACGATACGATACGATACGATACGATACGATACGATACGATACGATACGATACGATACGATACTATACAATAACACCCGTATAGGCCTCTATACGTGACCTATACTATACACTATACGATACGATACGGATACGATACGATAGTAGCGTATCGTGTTGCATCGTATCGTATAGTGTATAGTATAAGTCTCGTATAGGTTCCATATAGGTCTTGTATACGCCTATAGGCCTACACGGGACCTAAACCACACCTATAGGCCTATACGGGACATATATACACCTATAACCTATACGGGTGTTATATCATATGGTATAGTAGCGTATCGTGTTGCATCGTATCGTATAGTGTATAGTATAAGTCTCGTATAGGTGATGTATAGGCCTATACGGGACATATACTACGCTATACGATACGATATCACACTTATAGGCTTATACGAGGTCAATATGTGACATATACTACGCTATACGATACGATATCACACTTAAAGGCTTATACGAGGCCGATTCGTGACCTATACTACACCTATACGATTCGATATAACCTTTATAAAAAAACCTTCATATACGCTGCGTATAGGTCTATAAGCAGCGTATATAAAGGGTCAAAAAGACCATTTAGCCCTACATTTGGGGCTATACGAAGCCAAATGCATGGGTAAAAATGTCTTTTAACCCTTTATATACGCTACGTATGGGTCTATACGCAGCGTATAGTGGGAAAGACTATTTTACCCCTGCATTTGGGGCTATACGCGGCCATATGCAAGGGTAAAATTGTCTTTTTGACACTTTATATACGCTGCGTGTAGGTCTATACGCAGCGTATATAAAGGGTAATTTTTATTTTTAACCACAAACTTGTGGTAAAAATATACTTTTTGACCCTTTATATACGCTGCGTATAGGCCTATACGCAGCGTATATAAAGGGTGAATTTAAAAAAAAAACATTTTTAAGTATCGTATCGTATAAGTCTCGTATAAAGCTCGTATAAGTCTCATATATGTCTTGTATCTGCCTATAGGCCTATACGGGACCTATACTATAGTGTCGTATCGTATTGTATCGTATCGTATAGTGTATATTATCGTATGGAGGTATGTTGGCTACCTGGTCGGGGGTTAAGGGAACGGTTTGGTAAAGGTCTTGCCATTGTTCAGCATTTAGAGGTCCTGCAATGGACCTGGGTCAAATTTAGTAGGACCTCCTTCAATACTTAACGGTATTGGATGGCGGGGGTCCAAACTCTTTGATCCCCTCATAAGTTAACTACTATTAATACTATAACCCGACTATTTAGGACTATATCCCTGCTGACTCAGACTACTTAGTCGAGGGTAACGTCACCTCCAAAAGAGGGGCCTACCATAATTTGCATTAATAACTTAATTAATTATCTTCCAATAATCCACCCTTTTAGGATTGTATCCTTGCTGACTCAAACTACTGGGGTGAGGGTAACGTCACCTTCAAAAGAGGGGCCTACTACAATAACTAAGATAATCTCTTAAATATGTGCAAAAGAGCGGAAATAATCAAAGGTTACACTAGATACGAGTCGGAACCAAGTGATTCATCTTGTCTATCTGTTTTTTCTTTTTATTTTATTTTCAGTATTTTAGTTAGTTTTTATTTTTCTTACTTTAAAACATTTTTCTAAACTTTTTATTTTGATTAGACGTTGAGGATAAACCGGTACTAAAAGCTCTTGTGTCCTTGGACGACCTCGGTATCTTGCCAGCACTATACTACGCTTATGATGGGTGCACTTGCCCATATTTGTGTTTAGTATTAGTAAAATATCGTGTTTTATAAATTTAAAACTTGGCTAAAAATAAGTGTTAAAGGGGCTTAAAATATACACCTAATATATATAACACTTCACACGCATCATCTATACACAGCGTATAGTGGGAAAGACCATTTTACCCATGCATTTGGGGCTATACGCAGCCATATGCAAGGGTAAAATTGTCTTTTAGACACTTTATATACGTTGCGTATAGGTCTATACGCAGCGTATATAAAGGGTAATTTTTATTTTTAACCACAAACTTGTGGTAAAAATATACTTTTTGACCCTTTATATACGCTGCGTATAGGCCTATACGCAGCGATACGCAGCGTATATAAAGGGTGAATTTAAAAAAAAAAACATTTTTAAGTATCGTATCGTATAATATAAGTCTCGTATAAACCTCGTAAAAGTCTCATATATGTCTTGTATCTGCCTATAGGCCTATACGGGACCTACACTATAGTGTCGTATCGTATTGTATCGTATCGTATAGTGTATATTATCGTATCGTGTCGTATCGTATAGTGTATACGGGACATATATACACCTATAGACCTATACGGGTGATATATATCGTATCGTATATTATCGTATCGTGTTGCATCGTATCGTATAGTGTATAGTATAAGTCTCGTATAGGTTCCATGTAGGTCTTGTATATGCCTATAGGCCTACACGGGAACTAAACCACACCTATTGGCCTATACAGGACATATATACACCTATAGACCTATACGGGTGTTATATCGTATCGTATCTTATCGTATCGTGTTGCATCGTATCGTATAGTGTATAGTATAAGTCTCGTATAGGTTCCATGTAGGTCTTGTATACGCCTATAGGCCTACACGGGACCTAAACCACACCTATAGGCCTATACGGGACATATATACACCTATAGACCTATACGGGTGTTATATCGTATCGTATAGTAACGTATCGTGTTTCATCTTATCGTATAGTGTATAGTATAAGTCTCGTGTAGGTTCCATGTAGGTCTTGTATACGCCTATAGGCCTACACGGGACCTAAACCACACCTATAGGCCTATACGAAACATATATACACCTGTAGACCTATACGGGTGTTATATCGTATCGTATAGTAGCGTATCGTGTTGCATCGTATTGTATAGTGTATAGTATAAGTCTCGTATAGGTGATGTATAGGCCTATAGGCCTATACGGGACATACACTACGCTATACGATACGATATCACACTTATAGGCTTATACGAGGTCAATACGTGACATATACTACGCTATACGATACGATATCACACTTATAGGCTTATACGAGGCCGATTCGTGACCTATACTACACCTATATGATTCGATATAACCTTTATAAAAAAAACCTTAATATACGCTGCGTATAGGTCTATACGCAGCGTATATAAAGGGTCAAAAAACCATTTAGCCCTTCATTTGGGGCTATACGAAGCCAAATGCAAGGGTAAAAATGTCTTTTGACCCTTTATATACGCTGCGTATGGGTCTATACGCAGCCTATAGTGGGAAAGACCATTTTACCCCTGCATTTGGGGCTATAGGTAGCCATATGCAAGGGTAAAATTGTCTTTTTGACACTTTATATACGCTGCGTATAGGTCTATACGCAGCGTATATAAAGGGTAATTTTTATTTTTAACCACAAACTTGTGGTAAAAATATACTTTTTGACCCTTTATATACGCTGCATATAGGCCTATACGCAGCGTATATAAAAGGTGAATTAAAAAAAAAACATTTTTAAGTATCGTATCGTATAGTATAAGTCTCGTATAAACCTCGTATAAGTCTCATATATGTCTTGTATCTGCCTATAGGCCTATACGGGACCTATACTATAGTGTCGTATCATATTGTATCGTATCGTATAGTGTATATTATCGTATCGTATAGTGTATACGGGACATATATACACCTATAGACCTATACGAGTGTTATATCGTATGGTGTTGCATCGTATCGTATAGTGTATAGTATGAGTCTCGTATAGGTTCCATGTAGGTCTTGTATATGCCTATAGGCCTACACGGGAACTAAACCACACCTATAGGCCTATACGGGACATATACACCTATAGACCTATACGTGTGTTATATCGTATCGTATATTATCGTATCGTATATTGTCGTATCGTGTTGCATCGTATCGTATAGTGTATAGTATAAGTCTCGTATAGGTTCCATGTAGGTCTTGTATATGCCTATAGGCCAACACGGGACCTAAACCACACCTACAGGCCTATACGGGACATATATACACCTATAGACCTATACAGGTGTTATATCGTATCGTATAGTAGCGTATCGTATTGCATCTTATCGTATAGTGTATAGTATAAGTCTCGTATAGGTTCCATGTAGGTCTTGTATATGCCTATAGGCCTACACGGGACCTAAACCACACCCATAGGCCTATACGGGACATATATACACCTATAGACCTATACGGGTGTTATATCGTATCGTATAGTATCGTATCGTGTTGCATCGTATCGTATAGTATAAGTCTCGTATAGGTGATGTATATACACTTATAGACCTATACGGGTGTTATATCGTATCGTATAGTGTATAGTATAAGTCTCGTATAGGTTCTATGTAGGTCTTGTATATGCCTATTGGCCTACACGGGATCTAAACCACACCTATAGGCCTATACGGGACATATATACACCTATAGACCTATACGGTACATATTTGTATTATTTACCAATTGGATAAGGATCATTAAAGAACGCTAATTATTGCGAGAACAAAAAGAACAAACTCTAAATCACTAAATTTTGGGATTTAAGGTTTATATTTCTTAAATTTTATGTTTCTTACATTCATATGGGTATTATATATACATAAAAATCATGTATTTTTCCCTACACTTAGTCTATATACATGTAGGTAATTTAGCCTACACAACACCTACATGTATGTAGGTTAATTAAAAACTAAAGATTTTTCATATTTTGTTTTAAATTCTATTGTGAGAAACAATAAATCTTACATTTATAACATTTTCATTTACTTTTTAGGTTTTTTAAGATTGAAAAAATGAGTAATTCATTTTGTTCTGCGTGTTCTCGCAATATTTAGTGTTCTGCATAGAACCTTCCCCTTTACCAATAATATTGTTTTTTTCTAAATAATTTTCTTTTTTAATTTTTATAATTCATAATAGTTGTATTATTTTTAATTTTTATAATTCATAATTGTATTATTTACTAATAATATTGTTTTTTTTTATGTATAATTTTCTTTTTTTTATAAATAAACAAAGGAATACATAAAAAAATACAAAAAATGAGCTTTATATACGCTGCGTATAGGTCCATACGCAACGTATATAAACCCCTTTTTTCTGTGCAATGATTCTTGATAAGGCTCTGAAATCCATGGTTTATATACGCTGAGTATAGCTCTATACGCAGCGTATAGGGTTAACCATATACGCTGCGTATAGACCCATACGCAGCGTAGGTATACCCTAAATGTGCAGACTGGGTGTGCAGATAGTTAGAGCCTTGCCATTTTAGCTTTAGCTAGGTTTTTATCTCTTACAAAGAAAACCAGGGTTATATTCCTGGCTTGGGGTGGATTAAAATTAATTTGGTGTAATATAGGAGTATAAGTTGAATAACATCCGCTAAAAAAAGAAGTATAGTTGTACGTTATAAATTTATTCATATAAACATTCGATAGATTCAAGTGTGCATCATTCAAGTTGTTTGTTTTTCAGCCCTACAAGAGATTTGTGCTCTCAAAGGATTCTTCATGACCACCGTGAGCTCGACCTCCTCGGATAAATCCACATCATAACCATCGGGAACAATCCAATCGAAATACCAAATCGAATTAGCAACAAAATATTGCAAGTGAAACAAAGCCAAATCATAACCAGGACACATCCTTCTTCCAACACCAAAAGGCATCATCTTTACCCCTTTGCTTCCACTTACATCAAACACACCATCATTCACCAAGAACCTCTCTGGCTTAAACTCCATCGGATCCTCCCAAACCCTTGGGTCCAAACCCATCTCACCCACCATGAAATTAATGCTGGCACCCTGTGGAATCCTGTAACCTTGCACCTCCACCTCCTTCATGACCCTATGAGGCAGCACAAAATGAACCGGTGGGTGTCTCCTTAATCCTTCCAAAACCACCGCTTTCAGGTACACCATCTTCCCTATATCTTCTTCGTTTATAACCGATTCAGGCTCCAGACCAGACGCCGGCGGTGGAGGTGGTGCACCTACAACTCCAACTATTTCATCATAGAGTTTTCTTTGAATATGAGGATACTTCACTAGATTAGCCATGATCCATTGCAAAGCAGTGGAGGTGGTATCTGTCCCACTATTAAAAAACTCACTACACATACTCACCATCTCCTTATAACTCAACTTCCCACCATTTCTATTATCACCTTCCTCTTCAGGAAGCCGTAGATTCACCAAAGTATCAACATAAGCCACATTTTGAACCTCATAACCATCCGATTCGATTCGACTCTTGATGATTGGAATCAACACATCTTCTTTATCACTACAAAGTTTCTCAAACTCCTTCCATCTATTTCTAAACAACATCTTCCCCAACCTCGGGAACACGTTAAACACTCCAAACCGCCCCGAACTAACTTTCAACAACATATCCCGCTGCACCTTAGCAATCTCATTAATTCTACTCTCCTCAAACTTCTCTCCAAAACACATCAACACCAACAGACAAAACATTGCGTACCGAATATGATCAACCACCTTGATCATTCCAGTAGCCTCATTTTTGTGATCCAGAAGACGACCAAAGAAAACTTGAAGCACCCACTTGCGAGCCCATGAGTATGACTTGATCCGAGACGGGTGCATGAACTCAGAAGCAAGATTTCTACGAAAGAGCCGCCACGTAGGACCATAGGAAGAACCTGAGATGTTGCACATTGGGAACGATTTTGGACGGTCAGAGAAGACTGCACCGTTTTGGATGAGGACTTGGTGGGCTAGAGAATGGTCGGAGATGAAAATGGCTGGCCCGAAACATGTGGAAAGAGTGAAGAATGGACCATATTGGGCCTTGAGGTTTTTGAGAACTGGTTCGAACTGTAAGAGAGGGTTTGTAAATAGTAGGTAGTTGGAGGTGATGAACGATGGTCCTGGTGGTAGCTTCTTGCCGTTGCTCCGGCGAAACAGTTTGTGTATGATAAAGGAGGCTGTGAAGAGGGAAACGATGAGTATGATGAACGTGGTATCCTCCATTGTGGACAAATGAATAAGGCAATATGGTTGTATTTATAGGGTTATAAGATAATGAAATTAATAATAAAAACAAAGAGGTGTTTGCCATAATACGTATAAAAAATAGTACGAGGTGACGATCCAGGCGAAATTGGTTCATTGCCGGCAGGAAATTATGCCATTTGGGTTCTTTTGTTACACGTACGTGTAAAACTTTACTTTACATGATTGATAAATAATAGATAAAGAATTCATAAGATGACCCAGACAACCATTAGTTTCTGAGAAAATTACAAAATTAGCCAAGAAAAAAGTCAAATTACCAATCTAGCCACCTCATGCGTCCTTGGAAGCCCACTCACAGATCCCAAGTCTTCTAATGCGTCTGCATGGCCAAGTATTGCGTCCGCCAATCACCAACTGACACGTGTAAAGACTCATCCCATCCCACACATGAAAGACTCATCCCATGCGTCCGCAGACTCATCCCATGCTTGAAAGACTCATCCCATGTTTGAAAGACTCATCCCATGCGTCCGCGGACTCATCCCATGCGTCCGCAGACTCATCCCATGCGTCTGTGGCCACGTGTCTATTTTTTATTGGGTTTCTCCCCAAGGACTCATCCCATGCTTGAAAGACTCATCCCATAAATGTGAGTGGCCTTCCAATGACGCATGAGGTGGCTAGATTGGTAATTTGATTAAAGTCTTGGCTAGATTGGTAATTTTCTCTTATTAAAAACAGGCCGAGATGGCGATTGAGAGCATCTTCAACATGAACCACATATTCATTTTGTTGAAAATACTAGCCATCACCTTTGTATCTATTTGTCTCGACCTATTTGACGGGCTGTAATTCATATATATGTATTAATTTCAAACATAACTGATGAACAGTGAGGAACAGTGACTTCACGGTCACGGCCGTTAGTCTTTGAAGCCAACACAAAACCCTAGCTCTGTTTCTACACCTCACACACAAACGGCTGGTGATGGTTCCCGAGGAGAAAGGCAGCCACAAGGGTGAAATCCACCGCTTCAACTCCCCGCCGGTGTCATCATCACCGCCACTACGGTGGATTCTCTCTTCTAGCGACCACATCAACACCACCAGCGGCCACGTCTCAAATCGAAGTAAAAGACATGGCGATATGTAGAAGTCATACAAGATTTGATATAACAACCACAACTCAGTCAGTCAGGTATCTGTTTATGGGATTTTGCACTTTTTAATCCGGCCAATTATGTAGTACAGTAAGTTTCAGGTCTAAGATCTGATTACTTCCATGTTGTAATTTTTTAATTCACCTTCTAACTTTCTTTGGTCAACAGAAACCTAAACTTGAAGTTCTCTAGAGAAATTGAAGTTCTGCACACCAGGTAATGCTCAGTTGAGTTTTGCTTTTAAATTTTGGGGCATTGAATAACACTATTTTTGGGTCACTTTCTCTACAAACTTACTGTAGGATGGATACATCATTCTTGAGTGGTGAGATGATACATAATAATCGGTTGAAGAAGGAAGCTCTGGCATTACGGTACAACCCGGGTAGCTTTTGGTTATATGGCCCAAATTTAATATTTTGAACAAACACCTAATATGGGTAGGTTGAACCAAGTAATTTATTATCCGAATGAATTGCTGAGTAGATAGATCAGATCCGGACGTGGCTGTTGCTCCGCGGCGACCCGCTCCTACCCATTTAAGTTTTAATATTTTTAGATTCTTTTTGGGTTTAGATTGGTAATCCATGTATGAACAGAACAGTTTATACAAGATGGGAAAGCTTTTGGAGGTGAGCAAGATATATGTTTATTTTTTGGTTGATTTGAAACTGGATACGGGTTAAATTGTACTATAAACAAGATTACTGCTAAGGAAACTATCAATTACGATATTAAAATAACCTCATTTCCATATCATATTATCTTATTTTGATTTTAGGGTTTCTTTTCATTTAGTTATTACATAAAAACATTTCTCCTTATTCGAATTGTGGTTTTAATTTACACAGGAAGACACTATGAGGTTGATATTTTTAGTTTCCAACTTAGGCTGGCAGTCATGGCCAAGCTAGGCGAACGTTGTGATTAATCTCATACATAGGTATGTAATTGTCTTCTTTTTGTTTGGTTTCTTATGTTAGGAATTTAACGACTGTGATAGTGGTGGCTATTGTTAGGGTGTTTGGTTCAACACGGTTCCTGCGCGGATTCGTTCGGGTTCGGGTCAAGCGGGTCAGGTCAAAGTGATCGATCAACACACGGGTCAACCTTGCTATCACAGGTCAATTCAGGTTTCGGTTTAAGTCCGGGACACAGTTAACGCGAACAACTTTTGTTCAACTTCAGTCAACAAAAGTCAACGGGCAAACTGCGGGTCAACAGCAGTCAACGCCAGTCAAAGCCAGACCCGGTAAAAATTTATACCAAGCTAATTTTAATTTCGTTGTTTATACATATTATACTTTACGCGAACCAAACTCGAACCGATGCTTTTAGCGAATATTTACGTTTTATTTTGGCATAATGTATGAAATATACAAACAATCACAGGTAGTAAGCTGTTTAGCCAGCCAGGGTGTTTGGATGTGCATTTTCAAAGTGATTATTGGTTGTAACATGAATAATCATACTCAGAAAGTAAGCTGTTTAGAGTAAATAAACACTTTGGCAACTTTCTCAAAAATCAGGTTCTTTTATGTCTTTCACCGGTTCGATCTTAATTCTACTTCAATCAAGTAAAGGGATCTAAAAATCACATCTTTATTTACTAGAAACATGAAACTTGTAAGTAATTTCAACATATTGTTGCGTTTTGAAATTATCGACGCTGTAGTTGTCGGGATCGTCCAAAAACAGAGGAAACTCTGTTCATTTTTCTTTAAAAACCCGTACTACGAAAAGTAATTATATCCTAAAAACGACACTTGACGAAGTTCAAGTTTTCTTAAAAAATAAACGTAAGTATATCCTAAAAGCGTGCCTCTTTCTTTGTTAGTCGTACATTTAATAGTTTACTTAACCCCACATATGAAATGCCAACACCTTTTAATAGTTTACTTAACCCCGCCGCGAAGCGGCGGGTAATAACACTAGTTGGTATTAATCAAGCCATTAAGAGTTTAAATGTGTCGTAAAAATGGGTGGCTATAAACGGATTGTCTTACAGTTGTAAAAGGATTCGAGAGGGGGAATAATTAAATTAAAACCTTGTAAATATGTGTATATGCCTATGGAAGTTTTACCATTGATTTTGATAGTTTTTCAAAAAAAAATTTACTTTTTAATTCTAAAGTTTAAATTTTTGGCAATTTAAGTTTAAAGTTTCATTCTTTGGTAATTTAAACCCTTTAATTAGTTTAATTTTTCACTTATCAAAAGTTTCTGTCTTTTGCAATTTAACCACTTTGATTTTTTTTACTTTTAACTCAAAGCTTTTCATCATTTGCAATTTAACCCCAATATTTTTAACTTTCAACTTTGGTCCTTTATACTTTTCGTCTTTCGCAAGTTTTCCGTTTAACATTTCGTTCTAAATTTTCCGAGTTAACACGCTGCAACGTGCGTGTGGGGTTTCAACGTTTTTTTATCTATTTTTTTCTCGTTTGACAGGCCTTTCGCAACGCGTCTATTTTCCCCCGTTTGATAAGTCTGCCACAACGCACGGGTGGGTTAGAGATCAACTTGGTTATTCTTTTCTATGTTTTACACACAGGTTCACGGTCATGTAAGAAACATTTGACTTTTATCTAATTTGATATAACTAACGAATCCCCGCCGCATTGCGGCGGGTGGTAATTCTAGTTTAGATTTTTTGGTCATTGGTGTAATATAATATAAGAAAGTGTTCTTATTCAATATATATATATATATATATATATATATATATATATATATATATATAGAGGCTGGTTATCATACAAATAACCTAATCGTACATTATGTACGCTTCATCCACAACCGTCGGATCATCTGATTTAAACAACGTGTTTTACTATTAAATTTATCAAATTAAAATTAATGCAAAGAAACCGCCAAGGTTAAAATCGTCTAATGCGAGATCAAAACCCTTGATAATCAGCAAACAAAAACCTCAAAAATCATAACGTAAGATTCTAAAATCAAAACCGAAATCGAAATTATAACAATTAATCAAAAATCGATCGATTCCTATTCACCAAAATCCTTATGTGAAAAATGAAATTCGGATGAATTTAGAAATTATTAACTAATCAAGAAGATGATGCAGGTTTTGAGATCATGTGCGAATTCATGGACAATGCACATGCGATTTGTATTAAAAAAAATTCTTTCAAATTTCATATAGTGTGCGAATTCTTAACAATGTACATGCGATTTCGATAAAAAGTTAAGTATTTCTTATAATTTCATATAGTGTGCGAATTAATGATAAAGCATTGCGATTTCAGTAAAAATGTTAAGTATTCTTTGAGATGTTACATAGTGTGCGAATTTGTATCCATTCAAATGCGATTTCGAATAAAAACAGTGCAAAACAATTAAAAATTGCATTCTCTTAGAAATGATAAAAAAATTAAATAATAAATAAATAACTAAAAAACAAAATACGAATCTAAAAAACTAAAAATAGTAGTATTATATATAAAAAATACTTGATTTATGACCGATGTGACTGTAAATTGACATGTAATGATCAATTTTACAATAATTACTATTGAACTTACCACTCTACCTACATAATAAATTTACTATATTAATATAAAAAACCTAGATATAACTACCTTCCATATTAAGTCATACATAGAAGATTATCAAAAACACACACAAAACATACAAAACAAACATGGCATCTGATGATTCGGAACAAATCAAAAACATTGCAATCAAATAATTATTGTCAACTCGCACGTTGACAGAACTAAGCACTGATGTCAACTCTTCTCATCTGGTTCTTGATGTGCAGGGTAAAATTCTTGAACAAATCAAGAAAAAACAAGATATATGGGAACGCCTACTTCAAGAACCACCATCAAGCTTCAAGGACAGAGCTTTGGATCACATTAAAGAGCAATCTCGAGCTGATGACTTGGCCTTCTCTTTCCTGACAGATGCTCTGAACACTGTGAAGGAGAAGATGGAGTTCAGCTCTTCTGAACGTGACAAAATATTTACTCCAAGTAACTAAAAAACTCTTTTTAATCGTTTTTTTGGTAATGGCTGTGTTAGACAATAACTATTGTTATATTTTGGGTACATATTTTTTAACATATTATGTTATCTCTTAATATTAAATCGCATGAATGATATAGCCATCATTGTCACATAACAAAAAACAAGATAACTAACAAATCGCATGTAATAACAGTGAAATCGCATGTAAAAATTTATATTAACTGTTGATTATAAATTCGCATGTTTAAAAAATATAATCGCATGAAAACTGGTATAAACAGATGAATATAAAAAATCGCAAGTGTTTCGTATAAAATCGCATGTCCATTTAGAAAAAACTACTCATCCTCATCATCTTCCGAAACCTCCTCCCACTGATCTTCTTCTTCAGATCCATCATCACTACTGTAATCTTCAAAATCATCTTCCTCTTCATCATCTTCAACCTCATTGTCTTTGTCTCTATCAACATTTTCGATCTGGATGCCCTTCTTCTTCTTCTTTTTTTGCTGTTTACCTTGTAGTTTGGCTTTCAGCTCCTCGCAAGTCCGAATGTCATGACCTTTTGCATTACGTACGCTACATGTCCTTGACCTTTTCCCCTTGCGGCTGATCATTTGTTCTTTCTTAGATTTAATCCTTTTATGCGAGCCTCGACCTTTGTTTCTTATACCAGCCGGCACACGGACAGTAGGAGGAGCATTAGTTACGGGTTGTTGATAACCAATCAACTTGGAAAATCGGTCAAATTTTGGATCAAGTTGCTTGGTTATACGACTCTGATCCACTCTCTCTTTGAGCTGCATCATTTGATCCCTCACTAAAACAAGTTGATCGAGGTCGGAAATCAAATTGCTAACCAAATACTCCCCTATGTGGATGATTTCACGAGCAATCCGTTTAGCCTTGTGTTGCACATCCTTGCCACCCAAATTTAGATTGTACTTCACATTTAACTCATTCGGAACAACATCCTTCGTCCATCTCTTCGTAACATACTTGTTTGGTATTTCTTTAACACCAAACATCTTGAAAAGGAAATAAATGTGTTTGCAAAGCAGCCCATACTGCTCAAAACGCAAACAGCTACATTGTGCAGTTACATCATTTTCAAGGTTCTTGAACCACACCTAGGAAAAACCAACAAAAAAAATATATATATATATATTCAAAATTAAATTCGCATGTGAAACATGACAATTTCGCATGTCCTAAAAAACATGTAATTGAATCAGTTTTAAAATCGCATGTGTAACATATTAAATTCGCATGTTTTACAAACATGTATAGGGATAACTTTAAAATCGCATGTGTAACATAATAAATTCGCATGTATAATAATACCTCCAATAAACCATTTCCATGTGCTTTAAAGTCCTTCAACATTATCCTGATCTGTGGACCCTCTACTTTGGTGTCCATCGGCAGACATTCAGAAATTGTACCTAAAATCTCTATTTGCTGATCAAAGAATATAGACCTGGTGAATCTCTTAGCAGCATCTTCTTCCAAAGAAGTTCCGCTCAAATCAGCAGGCTCCGTATATCTTGAAATATGATCATTCTTTCTATGATTAAAACGTTGGACATCCATTGCACCGTCGAAATGATTCATAAACTCTACGAGAGTGAGTTGTGAATTAGACACCTGGCAGAAAAAATGGTTCTCACTCTCTGATCTTGATGTTGTTCTCATAAGTCCCGACATTGGCTCGTGTCGGTAAAAAGCAGGAATCCACATGGATCTCATCACAAACATATCATCGATCCATTTGTTTTCTGTGAGACCAAAATCAATCATCACCAACTTCCACTGTCTCTCGAATTCTTCAGGCTCAATCGAATCAGTCCATACAATGTCGCACATCCTCCTTTTAAACTCATCGTCATTGCACAACTCGTGTCCAACCTATGACAAATAAATGCTCTTAATATCAACCTATAAAAAAATATATAATATACAAAAAAATAACACTAACAGAAGACAATATAGCATACTATACCTTATCTGCCACTTTTTTCATTATGTGCCACATGCACAATCTGTGTCTGCTGACATAGAAAACCTCCTCAATAGCCTGTTTCATAGCTAGGTCTTGATTAGTCACTACAACCTTTGGCTGCTGACCAAATGACTTTAAAAATGAATTCAATAGCCATTTATATGATTCAATGCTCTCCGATGCCAACAACCCAGCTCCAAATGTTACATTTCGACAGTGGTTGTCAATACCAGTGAACGGGACAAACACCATCTTGTACCTGCACAACACATGCGAAAACAAAAGTAAAACATGCGAATTACAAAAACCCACATGCGAAAACAAAAGTAAAACATGCAATATCGTTAACACAAATTTTACACATGCGATATACACAGCTCATGAAGACATATAACATGCGAAAAATAGTAAAAAAAAACATGTTTGTCTTCAAACACTAACCTATTTGTCTTAAAAGTTGCATCAAAGGATATCACATCCCCAAATTCCATATAGTTAAGCTTGCATAATGTCACGGCCCATGACCCGGTTTGACCCGTTTCAGGAGCCGCGGCAGAAAATACTGCGGTATTGATTTAATTGAGTTTAACAGCGGAAACAGGATCGTTTAAAGCTAAAAATTTTTCTTTTCCCGATTATTTTATTTCACAATTCGGGATAAAACCCCGATAATTTACAATAGTATGATTTTTCTAGGAAATCGTTATGTTACAAAACTTATTGCTTTATTTTATAATGAGCCACTATCTTAAGCTTGAAATGCTCCCCAGCACTTTTCCTGATTTACAACAAATCACCTGAAACATGTTTGAAAAAGGTTTTGTCAGCGGGAAATACTGAGTGAATCATTCTATTTTGCATAATGATGCATAGTTATCAATTACAGCATAAGAGCGATTACAATGGCTTCTATCTTATTTTTATCTGGCCTTCTGTCACAATGGTGACATGTCACAATGGTGACGATGGTCATACCACTATTTAGATTAATGAACCTAAATAGTGACGATTATCCCTGTAGGTCAATGAACCCAACAGTGATTATCCCGAGTAGGTCAATGAACCTAACTGAGAGAAATTAGTAATGTGCACAATACCCCACTAACCAGTAATTCAAGATATCCACGACTTAGTCCCTGTAATTATAATCTTGAAAATAATTTGGAGTATTGTAAAATATTTGATAGAAAGATAATGACTCACAAACTATGAGAAAAGTTTTATAAAGCAATTTGATAAAAAGAGAGAATGACTCACAAACTGTGAGAAAAGTTTTATAAAGCAATTTGATAAAGAGAGAATGACTCACAAACTGTGAGAAAAGTTTTATAAAGCAATTTGATAAAGAGAGAATGACTCACAAACTGTGAGAAAAGTTTTATAAAGCAATTTGATAAAGAGAGAATGATTTACATTGCAGATTTATACGGGCAGAGCCTAGCCTACTGATTAGCCTTTTATCCTAATTTCAATAACAAGCACACAATTTGGAATTAGTAATCAATCCAGCATTTACGATAACTCACGAGATCAAATTCTCACAATGAACGACAAAGTGCAATACTTCATCCATCGAATTAACGATGATCCGTTGAATTAACAACGAACGACAAAGTATAATACTTTACTTATCGAATTAACGACGATCCGTCAAATAAATGACGAACAATAAAGTATAACCCTAATGTGGGCGGCACTTAAACATTCATTGGATATTTAGATCAATCGGACAATGAATCATAGCAGCGATTGTGCTAATACCCTGATTGTAGCTTCAATTAGAGACCTGTGTGTGTTAATTGAAGTGTACAGCAGTAACTCGATGTATAATTGAGAATTCTCTCGACGTAAAATGTTCAGATTTCGAATGCCAATGTCTGCTATTTATAGCTGAAATTTGGTCAACCATACGCATCGTAGCACTTAAACCCCTGCGCATCGTATGGGTCTTTAACTAGCCTGCGCATCGTAGGCCAAAAAGCCCTGCGCATCGTATGGGTCTAAAAATTGCTATGTGCTTGCCGCGTGTGTTTCTAGCCTTGCTGAGTCGACGATATTTTAAAATTCAACTTCTTCAACACGCAAATGTAGATAATCGTTAACTAGGGTTTACCCCCCCCCCCCCCTGAGTTTTAGGGGCCCTAATCCTGATTCTGAAAATTATGAAAATCGTAGGGTTTGCACAGAATCACTTGGGTGTCTTAATTAGGGTTTCCTATTGGTCAAATTAATTTAATAATTATGACTTTTGATGAGAGTCGTTACATTCTCCCCAACTTAATAAAAATCTCGTCCTCGAGATTTACTGGAATAATTGAGAATACTTTCTCTTCCTTTTTGATTCCAGTTTCCACGTATATTAGGATCCTGTCTTTGAATCCTACTTTACTTAACATTATTTGTTTACCTTTATATCTTAGAAATATACTACCAAAGATTCATTTGATAGACATTTCTTGGATACATAAAATGTATCAGGTATTCCAACTAACCTTCCTGGTAGTTGTAAATTATAAGTAACTGATCCAATATGTTGAATTTACTGGA
Organism: Helianthus tuberosus; assembly: GCA_030545235.1. Lineage (NCBI taxonomy): Eukaryota > Viridiplantae > Streptophyta > Magnoliopsida > Asterales > Asteraceae > Helianthus > Helianthus tuberosus. The sequence continues at coordinate 36,784 of JARYGA010014572.1, forward strand.
AATGATCCTACCTACTTTTGGACTTAGTTTTCCTTTCTTACTTCTTTCCAAGGAGATACTTCCAATTATATTTTGTCTCCAACTCGAACTCCAACGGCTTTTATCTATTATCTGCATAATTCTTATGACTATCTCTTGCCGTTTTCAGCTTTTCCTTTGTGATACTAAATATCACAGTCGTAGTCACTTAGGATTTTCATTCATCTCCTTTGCCTCAAATTCTTTTTGCCCAAAAAAATATATATCTTAAATTCTTATAATCTGTATAGATAGTATCCTTACTTCCATACAGATAATGTCTCCAAATTTTATGGTTCCTAATTATAACTTATGAGTGGTATAGTTTTCTTCGGACTTTTTCAATTGGCTTGAGGCATACGCAATTACCTTTTTTGCGTTGCATTACATATATCCAAATCCTAACTTTGAAGCATTACCTTATACTTCAAAATCTTTAGTTCCTTTTGGTAAGGCTAGGATTTATGTTTTAATATCCTAAAACTTCTTCTTGTTTAAATCTTCTAATCAAACTTAATTGTTTTTACAGGTTAACTTAGTTAATGGTATAGCTATTTTGAAAATTCCTTAATAAACTGTCTATACTACTTAAACCTACAAAATTCCTAATTTCCATTGCTGATTGCATTCGTAGGACCGGGTTTCGTGACCGAAACCGTGATTCTTGTGATTATGTTCAAAGACGGAAGAGATTAGCAATGATAAACAAAACAACTTTGTATTAATCCGGTAGTATAACATTACAAATCGGCCCGATTACATGATAACCGAACTAATACCAAAGGAGTATACATTCCGGGAGAGATCAAGTGGTGATCTCTCCCTGGGTGAGGTCTCAAACCTTCTCTAACTCTCTTGGTCTTGCAAATGACAAAGTGTTGGTATTTATACCCAACACAGGTTGTATGGTCGAAGGATCTAACTGATTGATCGATAGATCATCTGTCGATCATCCAGCTATCGAAAGATACACATATACCTCGAAGGATGACATATCCTTCGAGGTCCATCTTCATCTATCGATGGATATCTTTCGAGCTCATCGACGGATATACACAATCCTTCGATGCCTTATCCTTCGACACCAAACATTGTACAACCATAATCTAACTGTTTGTCTAGCAAAACCCACACGGTCAACCGAATAACCCTCTCGTTTGACCACTTCAAACGAGCGGGTCTATACACGTTCGATAGACCGTTTCACTAACTATTACAAATTCAGCGTAAAATAAAACTAATCTATTCGACAAGCATCGGACACAAATCTGCATCAACAAATTCCCCCTTGTCCGTTGCTGTCGAATGCTGAAAATGCAACTGCAATCGATCTTCAGTCAAGTATTCATCTTCTCTGTGTTAACAAATTCCCCCTTGACCGATGATCCAGGTAAGTAGTATCTTGACGCTCCTTGTAAAATATTTCCCCCTTAAAGTACGCGTATCCGTGTTGGGTGTTGTGCAATTTCCTCAATTGACCGATCTTCCGCTGATCTTCCAATACTCCAACCGGCATTTGATAAGGGTTCCAATCTTTAAGAACTGCATCAAGTCTTGATCTTGTCATAAGAACTCTATTTCATACAAGCATACTACATTGATAGAGATTTCTGGTGAACTGTCTTCTGTAAACCGTCTTTGTGGAATCGACCAAGTAATGCACTTTAATCTTCAGCATCAACACTCAGGAAAGTCAGCTAGACCAAGTGTATCCCTTGCAAGCTCAACCAGCATGCTTAGTTGAACTACATCCAGATCTCATTGTCTCGCCTTTGTGAAGTTGACCACGTAATGCACTACGGATCTTCAGCATCAGTACTCAGGAAGTCAGCTTGACCAAGTACATCGTTTGCAAACTCAACGAATTGAGTTACCCCCAGATCCCTGTAAAATCCCAAGGAAACATCAAACCCAAAACCGAATCCTGCAGGTCTTCAGTCTTGAACTATCAGCTTTCAGAAAGATTCCCCAGGTCTTCAGTGAACAGCGCTTTTGTAACTACTGTAGACTTTAGAAACCTGTATTTTTCCGTGCAAAACCCTTCACGCTGGCTGGAGAATTAATTAAAATCCTCAAATATGTGTATGTGCAAAACATTCCACGCCGAATCGTTTGTATCACCAGAAAATCACAAACTCTACCACCTGTGATTTCGTTTAGAAATTTACCGAAGAAATTCAACATACGTTTTATTCCCCCTATTTCTTTGGTAAGATTTCTAAACCTTAACAGATTCTCTCCACTTCAAAGAAACTGTCGTCAAATGTTCACCAATTCCCTCCACTGAGCGGAACTGTCGTCAATCTTCGTTGAATGTTCTTGGTTTTTCGAAAAATCACGAAAACGAATTTCTTCTTTGCATATGCTAGTTGAATAAGACCGTCCCCTAGTACCCCGTAGGATCCGACTTGTATCCCTCCAAAGACTTTGTGAACTCGTTAGGACCGGTGTTGACATTCTAGGTTCATTCATTCGTTACCAAATGCGAGAATATGACAATAAACAAAAAGGATTTCTTCGTTGCATATTCTAGTTGATAAAGCAATATCGCCTAGTACCCCATCGGATCCGACTTGTATCCCTCCAAAGACTTTGTGAACTCGTTAGGACCGGTGTTGGCGTTCAAGGTTCATACGTTCGTCTTCAAATGCGAGAATATGACAAGTAACAAAATGCTTTCGAACATTTTCGAATAACCGATAACACTCATAAACAATCGACGTGCGGAAGTGAACATACCGTGTTGTTTTTGGCCCATAATAGTCGCGTCACCATTTTTGACATTTGCATCGGTAACCGTGACTACCCCACAATTTTTTTTTTTTTTTTTTTTTTTTTTTTTTGTGTCATGCCTCGAAAGATGTTAAGTTTCTCGAAGGATTCATCCTTCGATTGATCAGACCTTTCGAATGATCAAGATATCTTTCAAATTCTTGATTTTTCGAAAGATGATCCTTCGATAAGGAATTTCATCCTTCGAGGAAAGTAACATCTTTCGAACAGTCTGTCATCCTTCGAACCATGTTTCAATCTTTCGAGCACAGTTTCATCTTTCGGGAGTGGATCTTTCGAAATATGAAGCTGCCAAGAACATCAAGAACACAGCGCTGTTTATTTTGCAGATTTTTGACGAAAACATTGTATTTTTGATTTTTGATGATGATAACTTGATTATATAGGTGAAAAACATAAAAACCCAACACTCGTTTCAGCACAGATCTGAATATTCGGGTCCAGATCTGAGTTTTTCTTGATTTTCACCATTTTTACATCTTGAACAAAAAGCACAAAAATCACAGATCTAGAGCACATGTGACTTAGTAAACGGTTAGATTTACTAAATCGGGCACCATGGCTCTGATACCAATTGTAGGACCGGGTTTCGTGACCGAAACCGTGATTCTTGTGATTATGTTCAAAGACGGAAGAGATTAGCAATGATAAACAAAACAACTTTGTATTAATCCGGTAGTATAACATTACAAATCGGCCCGATTACATGATAACCGAACTAATACCAAAGGAGTATACATTCCGGGAGAGATCAAGTGGTGATCTCTCCCTGGGTGAGGTCTCAAACCTTCTCTAACTCTCTTGGTCTTGCAAATGACAAAGTGTTGGTATTTATACCCAACACAGGTTGTATGGTCGAAGGATCTAACTGATTGATCGATAGATCATCTGTCGATCATCCAGCTATCGAAAGATACACATATACCTCGAAGGATGACATATCCTTCGAGGTCCATCTTCATCTATCGATGGATATCTTTCGAGCTCATCGACGGATATACACAATCCTTCGATGCCTTATCCTTCGACACCAAACATTGTACAACCATAATCTAACTGTTTGTCTAGCAAAACCCACACGGTCAACCGAATAACCCTCTCGTTTGACCACTTCAAACGAGCGGGTCTATACACGTTCGATAGACCGTTTCACTAACTATTACAAATTCAGCGTAAAATAAAACTAATCTATTCGACAAGCATCGGACACAAATCTGCATCAACAAGAATCTTCCATTTGGTAATTACTTTTATCTTAGCAAGATCTAAGTGAATACCTTCATGATTCACCATATGACCTAAAATTGCACTTCAGCCAAAATTTATTCTTCAAAAATTTTGGAGTAAAGCTTTTCTTTTTTTTTTCTTAACAACCAATATTGTGCTAACCGATAAGGTTCCCTGGCTTATCGATAAAATTCCTGGAATTAGATGAATTTTAAATTCTATCTTCATGTAATCCAGGTAAATCTTCTGGAAATACATCTGGGTATTCGGAATTTACAGAAATTTCCTTAAATTCTGTATCTTTAGTATTTAATGATTACTGAAATCATATATACTATTCCTTTGCTTTCGTTCATAATTAGCAATTTCCATTACTGATATGAACTTCATAGGCTTACATGGTTTATCTCCTGTAATCATAATTACTTCTCCGATGGTTGATTGAATTTCTAAGAATTTCTGATCACAGATAATGATCACAACATCGAATTCAACTAATTTCATAGATAATAGGATTGCAGAAAATTTATAACTTATTTCTATGTTCTGCATAACCTTATTTATTTTACCTGAATTTCCATCTGCCGTTTCTAATATATAGAAATTTATCTAATGCTGGTTAACGGTAAGTTAAGAGTTTGGCAGAGTAAAGTATTTATAAAACTTTGGTTTGCACCAGAGTCAAATAATACTGTTGTTGTAAACTAAGAACATACCGGCTATCACATCTGGAATCATCTCGGCTTCATGAGTAGTCAGCTGAAAGGCTCTCGCATTCCTTTTTTGCTCCTTCTGACGGTTTAGCTTGATTGTCAAATGGTTTATTCAGTTTTGGACAATCTGGCCTAAGATGTCCAGTTTCTCTACAGTTGTAGCAAACTGAAAATTTCTTCCTCCTACAGTCTTCTTCTTGATGCCCTGGAATCTTGCAAAAATTGCAATATCCTTTGCATCTTCCAAAATGCTTCCTTTTGCAAAAATTGCAAAATGGACTAGTAGAAGATTGCCCATTCCCTCCTTTCTTGAAATGGTTATGGTTACCCGAACTGAATCCTTGGGTAATCTTTTGGGCTACTTCCTTCCTTCTATTTTCTTCTCTTGTCCGTACTAGCTCATCAGTCATAGTATTGGCTAATTCTACTGCATCATCAATCGTGCGAGGTTTCGCAGCTTTGACGATATTACGGATTTCGGAAATCAATCCCCAAATATAACGAGAAATAAGTACCGGCTCTGGCGAAGCCAGGGTTGGTACCACTCGAGCATATTCGAAGAATGTCGTAGTATACCTTCGACAATCTACATCTATCATCCGGTGAGTTAGAAACTTATTTGCCATTTGATCTTTTTCATACTCAGGACAGAATTTTCTTTCTACAAGATTCTTAAATTCTTCCCAGTTCATAGCATACGCCATCCTTCTTCCTTTTGCTTGTAACATTGTATTCCACCATTCTAGCGCTACTTCTTTGAAAAGGTTTGATGCGTACATGACCTGATCATCCTGAGCACATTTACTTATGGCAATTACTGCCTCGGTTTTCTCTAACCAACGCAGTGCCGCAGTCGCTCCTTCATTGCCTGCAAACTCAGTGGGTTTACAAGCAAGGAATTCTTTATAAGTGCAACCAGGCGTTGCAACTTTCCTTTTCTTAGGGAGCGGAGTTTGCCGTGGTTCATTATCATGATTAACATGATTACCGCCTCCATTTACGCTATTACTGAAATTATCTTCAGAAATGCGTTTACTAGGAACAACTTGTTGCGGTTCGATTGGATTTTTAACAGCAGCAATGATTGCTGGAATAGCATTGGCTATCCCTTGAGCAACTATTCCTGGAATAGTGTTGGCTATCTCTTGAGCAATGATATTTTCTATATCTTGCCTAGTCACATATTGATCCCCCGATTGTTGCTCAGATTGATTACCCTCATTAACTGGTTCATTATTAGCGTTTTCCATTTGATATCTATTTTATAGATACATAATTAGTATAAAGGAAATAATCTAATGTCACAATTTAGTTGCACATAATCACATAAACAAATATACAAACAGAATTGTAACTTTTCTAATATTTCCTTATATCATGCTTCTATATACACCTGTTTTATTTATTCTACACATACTGATTTTACTATTACTATTACACAACCACAGTTTCATAATCCCCTATCCTTTGTCAGATGATGTTCTAGTAACGGCGTTTCTTCTCGTCGTATTTCCAGGAGATCTGTCCCAAAGTCTCTTGGATCCTTTTCCAGTATCCATATTGTCAACATGATGGAGTTCAGTCCTATTCTCGTTACTTATTGGTAAATTTGATAAAGGTTCTGGTTTGAACTTAGGAAAAAGCCTATAGGGATGGTTTTGTAACAGTATTTCATTATCCAACCATTCGTCTATATTCCATTGATTAGAAGAGTTTGGAATAGATGATTCTAAGTTCATAAAATTATTTTCATTAACAGACTCAATAGTATCATCGGTTGCCATTATAAAATCTAGTTCTTCTTGAGATGGTAACTTTTCAATTTGCCTAGAGCTTTCCCCAATTTCCATTTTCTTAGGCTTAGGTTTCTCAAGAGGTAAAGCATTAAATTCTATAGGTTCTTCTATGTCTGGAATATACCTATTAAAATCTCTGGAAACTTCTATTCTTACTGGATAGAGATTTAAATTCTGAAGGGCTTCCGACAGATCACTCATGCTGTTTATGCAAGATACACACAGTTACTAAGTTTATATCAAATTTCATAGAGAACTTTTAAATATTATTTCATATTGGGTAACTATGAAACAACCGAATATGAAAACATACTAGGTTTTATTTGTAAATTTTATTTATCTACTGAATAAGGTTTCTAGACTGTAGATAATAAAAATACTAAACTTTAAATCAGAATATTTAAAGATTTATATTTACTATTTACAGTAATTAACATATAAAAATCTATATACTAAATAAGTATGATGACTTAATTTATATATATTAACTAGTCATTATCATGGTGGATATTGGTTAGTGCTGCCTTGTTTAAGCATAGGTGATCAGTCCATGCCTAACTAAGGCTAGGTTATCCCATATCTGCCTTTGATAATAACCATAGTATTTAAAAATAATCTTAATACTACTACTACTATTAATATATTATTATTAATAATAAATAACTAGCAAAATTTTAAATAAAAGTATACTTCAAACATAAAAATATAATTTCTTTACCACAATATAGTAATACTATATTAGGTAATTCCATATATTAATCAAATAAATTTATATAATGTTTTTCGATTAACGATGATAGAGCAACAAATATTACAATATATATAAAAATATGCCCATATTAAAATTAACAAATAGCCAGTTAATAAAACACATAATCATATAATAGTAATCAGGAAAAATTAAGTATTTCTAAATACTTAATTAGCTTAACCCAGTGGCTCTGATACCACCTTTTTCTGTCACGGCCCATGACCCGGTTTGACCCGTTTCAGGAGCCGCGGCAGAAAATACTGCGGTATTGATTTAATTGAGTTTAACAGCGGAAACAGGATCGTTTAAAGCTAAAAAATTTTCTTTTCCCGATTATTTTATTTCACAATTCGGGATAAAACCCCGATAATTTACAATAGTATGATTTTTCTAGGAAATCGTTATGTTACAAAACTTATTGCTTTATTTTATAATGAGCCACTATCTTAAGCTTGAAATGCTCCCCAGCACTTTTCCTGATTTACAACAAATCACCTGAAACATGTTTGAAAAAGGTTTTGTCAGCGGGAAATACTGAGTGAATCATTCTATTTTGCATAATGATGCATAGTTATCAATTACAGCATAAGAGCGATTACAATGGCTTCTATCTTATTTTTATCTAGCCTTCTGTCACAATGGTGACATGTCACAATGGTGACGATGGTCATACCACTATTTAGATTAATGAACCTAAATAGTGACGATTATCCCTGTAGGTCAATGAACCCAACAGTGATTATCCCGAGTAGGTCAATGAACCTAACTGAGAGAAATTAGTAATGTGCACAATACCCCACTAACCAGTAATTCAAGATATCCACGACTTAGTCCCTGTAATTATAATCTTGAAAATAATTTGGAGTATTGTAAAATATTTGATAGAAAGATAATGACTCACAAACTGTGAGAAAAGTTTTATAAAGCAATTTGATAAAAAGAGAGAATGACTCACATTGCAGATTTATACGGGCAGAGCCTAGCCTACTGATTAGCCTTTTATCCTAATTTCAATAACAAGCACACAATTTGGAATTAGTAATCAATCCATCATTTACGATAACTCACGAGATCAAATTCTCACAATGAACGACAAAGTGCAATACTTCATCCATCGAATTAACGATGATCCGTTGAATTAACAACGAACGACAAAGTATAATACTTTACTTATCGAATTAACGACGATCCGTCAAATAAATGACGAACAATAAAGTATAACCCTAATGTGGGCGGCACTTAAACATTCATTGGATATTTAGATCAATCGGACAATGAATCGTAGCAGCGATTGTGCTAATACCCTGATTGTAGCTTCAATTAGAGACCTGTGTGTGTTAATTGAAGTGTACAGCAGTAACTCGATGTATAATTGAGAATTCTCTCGACGTAAAATGTTCAGATTTCGAATGCCAATGTCTGCTATTTATAGCTGAAATTTGGTCAACCATACGCATCGTAGCACTTAAACCCCTGCGCATCGTATGGGTCTTTAACTAGCCTGCGCATCGTAGGCCAAAAAGCCCTGCGCATCGTATGGGTCTAAAAATTGCTATGTGCTTGCCGCGTGTGTTTCTAGCCTTGCTGAGTCGACGATATTTTAAAATTCAACTTCTTCAACACGCAAATGTAGATAATCGTTAACTAGGGTTTACCCCCCCCCCCCCCTGAGTTTTAGGGGCCCTAATCCTGATTCTGAAAATTATGAAAATCGTAGGGTTTGCACAGAATCACTTGGGTGTCTTAATTAGGGTTTCCTATTGGTCAAATTAATTTAATAATTATGACTTTTGATGAGAGTCGTTACACATAAACCATCAGCCCAGAACAAACCAGTTAAACGTTTGCCATCATCAACAAAATATTCAAACGAATAATCAGCTAAATACTGTTTTTTGTCAGTCATCCTATTAATCACCATGTCAGCATCATATTCTCCTATATAGCTGTTAATTCGCTTCCTAATATTTTTGCAATCATCAACCGTGGCACCAACGTTTTCGAAACCACCATAACGTTTCCTCATTATATGGAAAGCTTTGACAGGACCAAGGTTTAAAGTGCCTAGTTCCCATACCATCGCCTCCTGGACATCTGACAATTGTCTGTAAGCTGGCAACATGTGAATATCATCTTGGCATACAAACTTATGATTATGGCCATCAACAAATCTCTTTATTGTATATAATCTACCATCCACAGTGCAAATCATAAGTTGAGCTTTGCATCCAGTTCTAATAGTCCCCATGTTCCTTGTTTTGAATGGTTTTTTTTTTACTTCGAACGATCGTCAATACACATTGGCTTATGTCCCTCTTTAGAACAAACAAAATACTTAGTTTTGATTATACCACCACTATGTACTTCACCACCTTTCCGAATAGAAAAACCAGCTAACTTAGCATATGATTGGTAAAATGCATATGCTTGTTCAATAGAGATAAATTGCATTCCAACCACAGGTGTAGCTGATGCTTGAACCTTCGGAGTGTATACCCTTTCATCTAAATGAATCAAATCAGAAAAATCAAAAAAACATGCGAAATCTATAAAAGAAAACATGCGAAATTGATGATTTTGATTAATGTGATTTATCTATGCGATTTAATATACCATAGCATGCGAAATAGTTAAGAAAAAAAACATTAAATGCGAATTGAAAAGACTAATAACATGCGAATTTGTACATGTTGTTTTCATGTCAAAAAAATACTCAACATTCAAACTTCAAAAAACAGTTACAAAAATTTAAAATCAGAGAAACGATTAAACAAAAAACAGGTATATGAACATTTTAGAGATCTGAATTAACATAATTACCATTAAAACAATCGTTTAGAGCACTTGAACTTGCAATTGGATTTGAATTTGCAGATGGCGGATTTAAAACATCCTCAATAGAAACTCTCTGCTATGCAGATAATTGATCATGATCACCGATAGGTCGACTTTCTTCAACATCAACAACATTTGCACATCCAGTGCTGCTCTGTGGATCCATCGAAAAAAAAAACAACTGAATAAAACCCTAACACAGAAGAACGATAACTGCAAATTGAGAATTGTGAAAAAATTTGAAATTGATTCGAATGATAAATACCGGGATATTAGTGTAACGAACTTCTCGCTCGCTGATTGAATGAAGAGACGAATTTACCCTCAGATAATTGAATTGATTGTCTCATTTAACCTTATATATGAAAAAACCAATCAGGACACGTGTATGGCTATTATGCTCGCGTATATAATGTACGATAAGGTAATTTGTACCGTACTCTTTAACTATATATATATATATATATATATATAAACGAGATCAGGAGAAAACACTCAAAAGTGTGAGAACACTTCGTGCTTTTAATATGGCGTTTTGAAAAGATAAATAAATTTAGTTTTCCATGTAGTGGCTTTTAATATAATAAATGTTTGGCAATAATGGTACCGTCTTTTTATTTTACTATTTAGCAATTACTGTTTCGTTCAATTTCATCTGTGAATTAGTGTTGATTTTTCAGTAATACCTTGTTTGGCAATTTTGGCGTTTTATAGCAACATCGTGCTTTGCTAGCATCCGTTCTCTCAGTTTTCACACTATCAGGCGTTTTGGTGTTTTTGGCGTTTTATATTAATTTTTTTTTTGTAAGTAGAGAATTAGATAATAAAATCAGAGAATTAGATAACAAACAATAGAAATTGAAAATAAAAATAAAAAATTTAATCTAATTTCTCTTCCAAATCTTCACTGTCATCAGCCTCTTCTACTTTAACATTTTTGGTGTTTTGAACCTGTTTTGAATACCTTCTGTAGATCCTTATTTTCCTACATAATGCCCGTCTTCATTAAGGGGTAAAAGTGTTTTTTACTTCGTTTTTTTCCTGAATATTTGTCAATCTCATTCAGCAAAAGCTTATAGATATACCCACCTCAGAGATAGAATCCATTTAGTGAAACTTCATTCAGAACAATACTCAATATAGAAGAAATGAGGTTCCGCATTTGTGGCTTTTTTAAGTATCTTTTTTGGCGTTTTAAAGTGAATTGTTTCTTGGAAAGATGGCGTTTATTTTTTGGCGGTGTGATCAGTTGATTGTGCAGAGACGTCTCTCTTATAAGATGTTTTTGGCGCGTAGTTTAGGCGAGATTTTTATTTATAATAAATGATATTAATAAAGTAGCCGTCTTTTCAGTTACTGTGTGTATTTTTTACTGTTTTTGTTCAGCTTTTTATGAGCTTTTATGGTCATAGACATTCCATCTTCCAACTTTGGCGTTTTTTTAATGGCTTTAAGTAGTTTTTGTCGTTTTTTAATGACTTTAAGTAGTTTTTGGCGGTTTTTTTTTTCATTTTTTAGCTTTTAATAATACTTCTCCAAATTACTTTTATTATAGGTTGGGAGTTTTTGTCGTTTTACTGCATTATGGCGTTTTACTGCATTATGGTGTTTCCCAATCTTTATGACTTTTTGGCTCTTTATTAAACTTTTTTATTCTTAGTCGAAAAATACATAACAAATAACAGAAAAGGAAAATTAAAAAACTGAAAATAGAAACAATTCATATTCGAAATCTTCACTGTCATCAGTCTCTTTTTTCTTTGAAACAAGTTCACTGGTGGTTTGGCTTTGTCATGCTTTTGTTTTTGTGGCCGTTTGGAAAGACAATATGACATGAGTTTTTTGTTTGAATATGTATCTTCAAACCACTCATCAGTGTCATTCGTCTATTCATGTCATTATATTATTCATCAATAACAAAACACAAAAACTGACATAAGTCTGACACCAGTATCTTTTTCTTAAAGTTTTGTCCATCTCATTCAGCAAAATGCTATTTGAGTCACAGCACCTCAGGAAAAATTGCATTCTCCGAAACTTCGCGTAGAACAATATTGAATATACAAGAAACGTTTTTTTGGCATTTTTAGCGTTTTACTGAGGAAATAGTGTATCTGAAAGAAACGTCCATTTTTTGGAAATTTTTATATTTGAGAGATTTGGCGTTTTCTAAGATGATTGGTATATAGTAAAATATGGCGTTTTTTTGTAGTTGTGGTTGATGTTTTGGAATTTTTGGCGTTGTAAGATGAATGTTATATAGTAGAAAATATGGCGTTTTCAGATTGGGGGAGCTGTGTTCTTATGTATGAGAATGTTTTGTTTATATAGGGATGCGTTTTTGCCAGTAATGGCGTTTTATTCATTACTTTGGCGTTTTGGTATAGAAGTGTAAAGACCTTTTTACCCTTAATGAAGCGCGTCCACTAGTCCATAGATTTTGTTGATCGGACGATTCATAAGCGTTCTCACACTTTTCACCGTTTTCTCTAAATCCTGACCCTATATATATATATAAGTGCCTGCTAAAATGAGAACCACCTCGAGTTGTAAGAACCGTGAGAACTACTTGATCCGGGGCGAGGTGGACCAAAATTTTTTTCATAAACGTAGATGCGTGTATTATAAACACATTTGTAAAAAAAATTTCAAAAAAACAAAATGGCGTGTGTGTAGTTTTGAGCATCACAAGTGTGTGTTTACGGGTACCGTAAATTTTCCGGTTAAATTTGGTCCACCTCGCCCCGTACGGTGTAGTTCTCACGGTTCTTACAACTCGAGCTGGTTCTCATTTTAGCGGTCCCCTATATATATATATATATATATATATATATATATAGGGTGGGAGTTGGCTACAAAGTCCATTTTTCCTACAAATTGTAAAAAGTCATAAAACACCATAATATCAACCATAAAACACACTCAAAACCCATAAATAACATAACGGAGATTACTAAAACACCATATCTGTAGGTTTTGTGTTGTGTTTTGGATGATAAGGTTTTGATTATCGAATGACTAACATTAGTGTGTTTTATGTTGATTATCATGTTGTGTTTTATATTTATAGTTGCACGATGTTGTGTTTGAAGTTTTTAAGGACTGTTAGGGTTTGGATATTGTGTTTTAGTAGACTTCAGTATGTTATTTGTGGGTTTTGAGTGTATTTTATGGCTGAAATTGTGGTATTTTATTACTTTGTACACTTTGTAGGAAAAATGGACTTTGTAGCGGAACCCCACCCTATATATATATATATATAGGCAAAGTGTAGGATACAAATTCCCTATGCGTACATTACATACGCGACTCTAGTGGCCGTACACGTGTCCTGATTCGATTTTCTTTGATAAGGTTAAATCAGACATTTAATTCAATCATCTGAGGGCAAATTCGTCTCTTCATTCAATCAGCGAGAAGTTCGTTACACTAATATCCCGGTAATTATCATTCGAATAAGTTTCAAATTTTTCATAATTCTCAAATTGCAGTTTTCGTTCTTCTGCGTTAGGGTTTGATTCAATTGTTTTTTTTTTCGATGGATCCACAGAGTAGCACCGGACGAAATACAGATGTTGATTTTGAAGAAACTCGATCGATCGGTGATCATGCTCAATTATCTGCATATCAGAGAGTTTCGATTGAGGATGTTTTAAATCCGCAACCTGCAAATCCAAATCCAAATGCAAGTACAAGTGCTGTAAACGAGTGTTCTAATGGTAATTATGTTAATTCAGATCATTAAATTATTCGTAGAATTGTTTTGTTTAATCGTAGCAATGATTTTGCATTGTTGTAGCTGTTTTTGATGTTTGAATGTTGAGTATATTTTTTATATGAAAGCATCATGTACAAGTTCGCATGTTATGAGTCTTTAAATTCGCATTTGATGTTTATTCTGTTTACGTATTTTCGCATGTTATGGTATAATAAATCGCATGTGTAAAACATATTAATCAAAATCATCATTTTCGCATGTTATTGTTCATACAATTCGCACGTGTTGTTGTTCTCATGATGAAATTATGCAGTTATTAATATATCGCATGTAATGAGTCCGATAATTCGCATGTGTTTTTTTTATTTGATTTATGTAGATGAAAGGGTTTACACTCCGGAGGTTGAAGCATCACCTACACCTGTGGTTGGAATGCAATTTACCTCTATTGAACAAGCATATGCGTTTTACAGATCATATGCTAAGTTAGCTGGTTTTTCTACTCAGAAGGGTGGTGAAGTACACAGTGGTGGTATAATCAAAACTAAGTATTTTGTTTGTTCTAAAGAGGGTCATAAGCCATTGTGTATTGAAGATCGTTATTCAAAGTCCAAAAAGCAATTCAAATCAAGGAACAGGGGGACCATTAGAACTGGATGCAAAGCTCAACTTATGATTTGCACGGTGGATGGTAGATTATATACAGTAAAGAGATTTGTTGATGGCCATAATCATAAGTTTGTATGTCCACATGATATTCATATGCTGCCAGCGTACAGACAATTGTCAGATGTTCAGGAGGAGATGATATGGGAACTAGGCACTTTAAACCTTTGTCCTGTCAAAGCTTCCCATATAATGAGGAAACGTCATGGTGGTTTTGAGAACATTGGCGCCACGGTTGATGATTGCAAAAATTTTAGGAATCGAATTAACAGCTATATAGGAGAATATGACGCTGACATGGTGATTAATAGGATGACCGACAAAAAACAGTATTTAGTTGATTATTCGTTTGAATATTCTGTTGATGATGACAAACGGTTAACTGGTTTGTTCTGGGCTGATGGGTTATGCAAGCTTAACTTTATGGAGTTTAGAGATGTGATATCGTTTGATGACTCTTTTAAGACAAACAGGTAAGTGTTTCAAGACAAACATGTTTTTTATTTATTTTTTGCATGTTATATGATTTTCCTAAACTTGCAATATCGCATGTTGTTATATATTGAACAGCAGGTGTTGAATATATCGCATGTTATACTGTATATTTTCGCATGTGATGTCTGTCTATTTCGCATGTTTTAAATGTGTACTTCGCATGTGTTTGTTCAGGTACAAGATGGTGTTTGTTCCGTTCACTGGGATTGACAATCACTGTCGAAATGTAACCCTTGGAGCTGGGTTGTTGGCATCGGAGAGCATTAAATCCTATAAATGGCTTCTGAATTCATTCATAAAGTCATTTGGTCGGCAGCCAAAGGTTGTAGTGACGGACCAAGACCCTGCTATGAAACAGGCTATTGAGGAGGTTTTTTCTACAAGAAGACACCGATTGTGCATGTGGCACATAATGAAAAAGGTGGCAGATAAGGTATAGCATGCTATATTGTCTTTCGTTAGCTTTTTTTATAATATAGATTTTGTTATAGGCTGATATAAAAAGCATTTATCGGTATAGGTTGGACACGAGTTGTGCAATAATGATGAGTTTAAAAGGAGGATGTGCGATATTGTATGGAGTGATTCCATTGAGCCTGAAGAATTCGAGAGATAGTGGAAGTTGGTGATGATTGAGTTCGGTCTCACTGAAAATAAATGGATTGATGATATGTTTTCGATGAGATACATGTGGATTCTGGCTTTTTACCGGCATGAGCCCATGTCTGGTCTCATGCGAACAACTTCGAGATCAGAGAGCGAGAATCAATTTTTTTGCCAGTTGGCAAATTCACAACTCACTCTTGTAGAGTTTATGAATCATTTTGACGGTGCAATGGATGTCCAAAGGTCCAATCACAGAAAGAATGATCATATTTCAAGATATACTGAGCCTGCTGATTGTAGCGAAACTACTTTGGAAAAAGATGCTGCTAAGATATACACCAGGTCTATATTCTTTGATTAGCAAATAGAGATATACGGAACAATTACCGAATGTTTGCCGATGGACACCAAAATCGAGGGTCCACAGATCAGGATATCGTTGAAAGACTTTAAAGCTCATGGAGATGGTTTATTAGAGGTATTATAGCTTATATATTTAAAACATGCGATTTTGAAAACCTATATGCGATTTT
>JARYGA010014573.1:0-29089 GCA_030545235.1 Helianthus tuberosus
AACTTGATCATAAGTTAAACATACCCTAAATACCCTATACATAGCTTAGAAATAGGCTTTGAGGGGTTCAGTATGCTAAAATAAACTTTTGGGTCATTCAGGGACTAAAAGCGTCAAAAAGTGCATAAGTTTGCATTTTCGCGCATAACTTACGTTCTGAATATATTTTTGCGTTCGTTACGACTTCCGTCGTAATTAACCAAACAACGCAACCGTACGACCAAACGCGCCGACATCCGAGATATTTTTGAGCACATTTTAAGTTCCCTATACTTTAACTTCATTTTATAGCTTTGAAATGGGGTTAACAGGGCTTAAACGTGTCAAAAATGCATCGAAAACCAAGTCTGGGGCTTTCAAGGGCTAAATCTGTCATTTTTGAAAGTTGCTGGTCTGCAGGTCACTTACGGTCCGTATGGACCTTTGCTTACGGTCCGTAAGCAGTGCCCAGCACATCAGAGTTGCAGAAACATTGAATCTGGTCATTTCCTCTTGTTCCAATGGTTTTGATCCATGGTTTTTCATGCTATGGGCTGGTTTGTGTGGAGAACAAGTCCCCCAATCTTTCTTTGACAATTGTATGGCCAAGATCATTCCCTCTTCTCCAAGAAATGATCCTAACGGTTTGTGAAAAACTATATAAGGCCATGTCCCTCATTCATTTTCTGCACATTTGGTCTGAGATTTCTCTAAGTGGTTGTGATTATTCACTACCTACCTAAGAATACTTGGAACCAAATCTATTTGGACCCTTTGTAAGTCCTCTTTCGTTCTTTTATCGCTTTCTAGCTTAAAAGTCAAACTTTGTTTGACTTTCTGCATTGACCAGTCTATGGTCAATGAGAAGTTCGTTTGAACTTCGCAACGTGAGCATAATCACGATGGTTATAGTCCCTAGTGACTATACCTATTGATTACCACGTTGTTTAGGTGTAGTGACGAGTCGTAGTTTCGGCCAAAATGCGTGTTTATGCGTATTTTGTAACCAAACTACTCTAAGGTATCAAAACCATTTGTTTTGATATCCAACTTGTTTTCAAACTTTGTTAAACATGTTTTAAACATGTTTAGCTCGTCACTTTTAGATTAGTGCTTATGTAGGGTCGTAAGGTAAGCGATCTAAACAATCGCTTATACTTTCGAACCCGACCCATTTGGTCGATCTTTAGGATCCGACCAAACGCATTAGGTGACCATAGTTGTATAGGGAATAACCTTCCGAGGTTATACCTTATGGTCACTTCGTTTAAGTAGTTGTATGATAGGTAGTTTATATGCCTTAGGAAAATTACCAAAATACCCTTTTTATGCATAATTGATATTTAAGCATATGTAACCCAAACTTTTGTCATTTAACTGATTACGTAACATAATTAAGTATGTTAGGGCATATAATGCTTGTCATAGGACTAGCTAGGCGGTCTGAACGCGTTATACGCGAACTACGCGTTAAAGTAGCATAAGCTACCTAAACGGGTCGTGATGGGTCGTAAGCACTTAGGATAGGTTTCCTTTTAGGATGTAGGCTTTGTTCGACCATATTATATGAGTTCCTATACTCATTTGGTTTACGAAACCTCATCCTATCCGATCTTCTGAATTAGGTCCGGTTTATTTATGTAGTTACCTATATTAGGTACCGTTTGATTTCCGGGACTCCTCTAGCTTGCTTGGTAGTTGTTCAAGACTTCTAAGCACTCTCAAGTGAGTACATAGTCCCCTCTTTTACTGTTTTCAAATGTTTTGGGGTGAAATATGTGTACCTATTTGTTATGTTCTTGTTTTCAAAAGTATAATTGATTATACATATTAGTACTTTTCTTTTTAGAAACTGAATGATTATTTATGGTCTAAACTCTAATTTTATTAAAGATTATAAAATTATTGTTGGATAGTACTTATTTTTGTTCACCAGACCGGTTGGTAGTATGATATAGCGCTATAGGATTTGACACCCCATTCCTGTTGTCATGGAATGTCTGAAACCAATTTGTTTCTCCATCCAAATAGGGATTGCCTTTGTGGTATTCCTATAGTCTCAAAGGTGTATTTTGATGCACTAGGTCTGAATGAATTCTTAAGTCACATTATTATTGTATATTATGTTATACTCCCAAAAGTATAGTTTGATATGCTCTCATATGTGATATCGTACAAAACCAACATATATTTTGTTAAAAATCTAAAACATAGTTTAATATGTTATTTGTAATCCAAAACATAGTTTAATATGTTATTTGTAATCCAAAACATAGTTTAATATGTTATTTATAAATCCAAAGTATACTTTTGATATACTACTGAAAATTATTATTTTAAACAACTAAGGTATATTTAATATACTATTTGTCTAACGATTGGGTTTTGGTTAGTGTTTAGATAACGGGACGGGTGTGATGTGATGAAAACATGGTAGATACGCCGCTGGTACTTCTTATATATAAGTGTTTTCATCACATTACATACCGTGTTGTTATTTAGTACACTTGGGTTAACAATATTGGAACTGAAATATATTTTAATATATTACTTATTCTACTTTCTTAAAAACCAAAGTATATTTTTATATATACTATAAACCTTTTTATCAAAATATTTTTTTTTCAAACAATATATTCTATACAAACTCATTTTACTTACTTATTAAATTTTCTATGTATTATTATTTTATACCATCTGATTTCTTATAAATGATTTATAAAAGAAAACCTTTTACAAGGATCATGACTACTTTTATTAAAACTTTTTCTTTAAACTCATAAGTCATGAATCCTAATTACTATAAAACCTATGTATCTCACAGGCATTTTTATGCTGACGTACCTATTTTTACACATGTTTCAGGTGCTGCTTTATGACGATTGTTGATACATACTACACTTAGGATGGACCTGTGCCTTAGCGACTTTAAAATTTGAAAGACAATATTTGTATTTATCCGATTTGTAATAGAACAAAGATTTCAATGATTCAATAAAACAAAATTATTTGATCCATGGTTGTGAAACAATGATTCTGTTACAACACTCCCCGACGTTTTCGCCACGTCTTGTTGTTTTACGTGGTCGGGGTGTGACACAAACCTATCTTCTCGATATCATGGTTAGTGAACTTACTCATAGATTGAGTTGGATTCTAAATGTTTTTGTCACACCCCGACCGCGTAAAACAACAAACCGCGGCGGAAACATCGGGGCGTGTCGTAACAGAATAAATTGTTTCATAACCATGGCATACAAAGTTGTATTTTATTTATCAAACAAGGGTGTTACATTGTCTTGAACAGTAAACAAAAGAGTTTATAACATAATTAAACAAGTCTATCTTCGTTTTTAGTCTCTAAGGCACAGGTCCGCCCTAGTGTCATGATCAACATCCTACGGAAAAGCTCCTGAAAACACATGTGAAAATAGGTACGTCAGCATAAAAATGCCTGTGAGATACATAGGTTTGTGAAAATAGGATTCATGACTTGTATTTGAGAAAATGTTTAGTCATGAACCTTGTAATTTGCTTTGTCTTGTAAATCATTTGAAAAACGATAAGATCAGTTGATATGTAAGTAAATGTAAGGTTAAATGAATAACCATGTAAAAATGAATTTGTGTAAGATAAGTTGGTTGTAAAACAATGTCTTATGAAAAGTATGTTATTTGTATAAAATGTTATATGTATCAAACTGAAATGATTCAAATAACGTTACGCTATGTAATATTATACAAACATTTATATATAGGAAGTACCAGCGGCGTATCCACCATGTTTGTATCATATTACACACGTATCGTTACTTAATCACTTAATCAAACCAAACCATGCAAGATGTAAAATGTTCATGTACAAACCAATTGTCAAGTGTTATTGTGTAAACCATATCAAAATGTCTATGTCCAATGTAAACCACCAAATGTGTATATCAATGTCAAATTGTTTATGTTCAATGTGGATCATGTAATGTGTAACCAAGATGTCATGTATGGTAGTGAAATATATATATCAACTAAACCATATGTAAAATGCACAAAAACAAGGTATTGAAGTAAAACATAGTTTAAATCAAAGTTATGTTTTGTGTAACAAATGCATGCTATACTGATACAAACATTTATGCGGTATTGTTAAAATGCATACATCCAAGCCTTGAGACTGTGGTGATAAACCCTTAAACAGATTAAAGGTTCATCTTAGTTATGTATATCGAATTCGGTCATTCCTTTCATCCCCTTTCCCTGGGATGTCCGGAACGGGAGTTGTCAATTCCTATGGTACCACTACCTACTAACGAATGGCATGATCAATGTTAATGAATGTATTGTTCCATGTTAAACAAACCAAATGTCATAACAAAATGTAAGCATGTGAAAACGATGCACTAAGTATGTAATCAAATGAACATACATAGCGTGAAATGTCATGTAAAACGATGTACTAAGTAATGCACACAATGGGCACACCTAGCATGAAATGTAATGTAAAACAAATGTACTAAGTAATGCACACAATGGGCACACCTAGCATGAAATGTAATGTAAAACAATGTACTAAGTAATGCACACAATGGGCACACCTAGCATGAAATGTAATGTAAAACAATGTACTAAGTAATGCACACAATGTGCACACCTAGCATAAGATGCAATGAAATCATGTACTATAATGTACTAACGAACATAGCATGTATATGATGTGAAAACAGGAAAGCATGAAAGTAACAAGTAGGCACATGTGTTCCACCCCAAAACAGTTTGGAAAACAGTAAAAGAGGGGTCAATGTACTCACATAAACACCTTGAAAACATTTAAAAGAGGGGGTTCTATGTACTCACTTGAGATTGCTCAGAAGTCCTAAGATAACCACCAAGCAATGCTAGAGATCACGGAATATCAAACGGCACCTAATATAGGTAAGTACATTAATAAACCGGACCTAAATCGGAAGATCGGATAGGATGAGGGCTCGTAAACCATATGAGTATGGGAACTCATGTAGTATGGTTTAATAAGGCCTACATACTAAATGAAACCTAACCTAAGTGCTTGTGACCCATTACGACCCGTTTAAGTAGCTTATGCTACTTTAACGCGTCGTTCGCGTAGAACGCGTTCGGACCGCCTAACTAGTCCTATGACAAGTAATATATGCCTTAACATGTCTAATATGGTTTTCAAATCAGTTTAGATGTCAAAAGTTATGTTACATGTGTTTAAAATGAATTTTGGCATCAAAGGGGTATTTTGGTAATTTACCTAAGGCATATAAACTACCTATCATACAACTACTTAAATGAAGCGACCATAAGGTATAACCTCGTAAGGTTATTCCCTATATACTATGGTCACCTAATGTGCTTGGTCGGATCCTAATGATTGACCAAACGGGTCGGGTTCGAAAGTATAAGCGATTGTTTAGATCGCTTACCTTACGACCCTATATAAGCACTAAACTAAAAGTGACGAGCTAAGCATGTTAAAACATGCTTAACTAAGTTTAGAAAACAGATTTGGTATCACAACAAACGTTTGTGATACCTAAGAGTAGTTTGGTTACAAAATACGTAAGAATACGTATTCTGCCCGAAACTACGGCTCGTCACTGAGCCTAGATAACGTGGTAATCAGTAGGTATAATCGCTAGGGACTATAACCATCGTGATCACACTCACGTTATGAAGTTTGAACGAACTTCGCATCGACCATAAACTGGTCATTGCAGAAAGTCAAACAAAGTTTGACTTTCGGACTTGAAAAGCAATAAAAGAACGAAGGAACACTTACGAAGGGTCCTCGAATGCTAATCTAGATCAAAATAGCTCAGGTATGAAACAAAGGTTTCAACTTAGAGCATAAATGATCAGATTCTTGTGAGAAATGAAGTGAAATGTGATGGGTATTTATAGATTTCGGGTAACCGTTAAGATCATTTCATGAAAACCGTGCTCGAATCTCATGCGTACATTTGTCAAAATGTTATGGTTACTGAAAATGATCCTTAATGTGCTGAAAGGTCAAGTGTGGAACTTGTGGTTGTGGTTTAATCAGCTGATAATCTGCTGACTGGTTGATATTATCTGTTCTGGCACAGGCTAGCGCACCGTTACGTTATAAGTGTAGCGGTGCGCTAGGACCTAGTTTGGCAGAATTACCATTTCAGTCCCTGCAATGCAATCAGTCCATTTTTGACACGTTTAAGGCCCGTTAACCCCATTTCAAAGCTCTAAAATGAAGTTAAAGCATAGGGAACTTAAAATGTGCTCAAAAATATCTCGGATGTCGGTTCGTTTGGCCGTACGATCGCGATGTTCGCTTAATTACGACGGAATGCGCATAAGCGCGAAAAACGATCCAAATGACGCGACGAATGGATTTTTCTTATGGCGAACATTAAAATATAATATAGTCATGCTCACATAAATTTTTGGCTGTCCGGATGTATTCAGAACGTAAGTTATGCCCGAAAATGCAAACTTGTGCACTTTTTGACACTTTTAGTCCCTGAATGACCCAAAAGTTTATTTTAGCACACCGAACCCCTCAAAGCCTATTTCTAAGCTATGTAAAGGATAGTTAAGGTGTGTTTAACTTATGGTTATGTTCCGGAAATGTTCGTTACAGTTCAAATTGGCATACTTTCGCAGTTTGTCATATTTAGTCCCTGTAAGCGAATTAACTTGTTTTTGCCATACCAAAGCCTTCAAAACTTATTTCTAAGTTATGTAAAGGTTATTTAAGGTATTGTTGAGTATATGTTGATGTTACGGAGTATTTCTCGCATTAAACTGAGTACGTTTACGCACTAGTTTGCGTATAACTCTCCAGAAAGTGATGTAGAGTTTGGAATTGAACAAAAGTCAAAACATGAAAAATGTAAAACACAATCAAACAAACATTGGGATCAAATAACATTGTTTTATTGATAATAGAACTGTTCATAGTGATTACAAGCACAGTTGTTACAGTCTCCCCTACTTGTGGAAATTTCGTCCCGAAATTTATTTAGAGGAAACTCGTGGAAAAAGATGTGTGGATATTTCGCCTTCATTTGATCTTCGCGTTCCCAAGTAAACTCAGGTCCACGTTTAGCTTCCCATCGAACTTTGACCAAAGGAATGCGCTTGCGTTTAAGCCACTTGACTTCACGTTCCATGATTTCCACTGGTTTCTCAACAAATTTCAGTGTTTTGCCAACACGAATTTCGTCAAGCGGTATGGAGAAGTTCTCATCAGCTGAACACCTCTTGAGATTGGACACGTGAAAAGTTGGATGAACATTTCCAAGTTCCGGAGGTAACTCAAGTCTGTAGGCTACCTTTCCGATTCTTTCGACGATCTTGAATGGTCCAACGTATCTAGGTGCAAGTTTTCCTTTCTTTCCAAATCTGATCACACCTTTCCAAGGTGAGACCTTAAGTAATACTCGATCACCGACTTGAAATTCCAAGGCCTTGCGTTTTGGGTCCGCGTAAATCTTCTGACGGCTTCTAGCTGCCTAAAGGTTATCACGAACTTTCTTGATCTTGTCAGTAGTTTCTAAAATGAGAGCAGGTCCAGTAAGTTGAGCCTCGCCGATCTCATTCCAGCAGACTGGTGAACGACATTTTCGACCATAGAGAGCCTCGAAAGGAGCCATTTTGATGCTGGTGTGATAACTGTTGTTGTAGGAGAATTCAATCAACTTAAGATGTGAATCCCAACTACCACAAAAATTGATCACACAAGCTCTAAGCATATCCTCCAAAGTCTGGATTGTTCTCTCAGATTGACCATCCGTTTGCGGATGATAAGCTGTGCTCAGATTAAGTTGGGTCCCCATAGCAGATTGCATGGTTCTCCAGAAATGAGAAGTGAAACGAGCATCTCTGTCAGAAATGATGTTCAACGGAACACCATGTCGAGCTACAATTTCATCCACATAGATTTGAGCAAGTCTGTCAGCAGGAAAATCCTCACGGATTGGCAAGAAATGTGCTGACTTTGTAAGACGATCAACGACTACCCAGATGGCATCATGACCTTTCTTTGTGCGCGGGAGTTTGGTAACAAGATCCATAGTAATGTTTTCCCATTTCCAAACTGGGATCTCTGGTTGCTCCAATAAACCAGAAGGACGCTGATGTTCAGCCTTAACCTTAAGACAAGTAAGGCATTTGGATACGTATAAGGCAATGTCTTTCTTCATACCAGGCCACCAATAGTGAATACGAAGATCCTTATACATTTTATCTGAGCCCGGATGAATAGAATAACGAGACTTATGGGCTTCATCCATAAGCAAGGTACGAAGATCATCCTGGCTTGGGACCCACAAACGGTCCATGAAGTAATATGATCCATTGTCCTTCAGTTCTAGAGCAGGTGTTATGTGATAAGGAAATTCCTTATCCATCAATCCTTGTGAAACACAAGATTGTTGAGCTTGAGAAATGCGTGCTTGAATATCGGATCGAGCTTGAATAACAGATTGAACACGTACACAATGAAGCTTAGTACGTTCCTTACGACTCAATGCATCATCTACGACATTCTCCTTACCAGGATGGTAGCGAATTTCACAGTCATAGTCGTTTAAAAGCTCAACCCAACGTCGTTGTCTCATGTTGAGTTCTTTCTGGTTGAAGATATGCTGAAGACTTTTGTGGTCAGTGAAAACCACACATTTTGTACCATACAAATAGTGTCTCCAGATTTTGAGAGCAAAGACAACTGCACCCAACTCAAGATCATGAGTGGTGTAGTTCTTCTCATGTACCTTCAACTGCCTCGATGCATAAGCTATGACTTTGTTCCTTTGCATAAGAACACAGCCAAGACCCAATTTCGATGCATCACAATACACAACAAAATCATCATCACCCTCAGGCAATGATAGAACAGGCGCATCGCAAAGCTTCTGCTTCAGGTGTTGAAAAGCTTCCTCTTGTTTGCTTCCCCAATAAAAGGGCATTTTCTTCTGAGTTAGAGCAGTTAGAGGAACCGCAATCTTCGAGAAGTTTTCTATGAAGCGGCGATAATAACCCGCTAGACCAAGAAAAGAACGAACTTCAGTAGGAGTAGTAGGCGTATCCCAATCCTTAATCGCACTGATCTTGGAGGGATCTACATGAATACCTCGTTCGTTGATAACATGCCCCAAAAATTGAACTTCTTTAAGCCAAAATTCGCACTTGGAGAATTTGGCGAAAAGTTGCTCTTTCTTTAGGAGTTCTAGGGTAAGACGAAGATGTTGCTCGTGATCAGCTCGCGTCTTAGAGTAAATCAAGATGTCGTCAATAAAAACAATGACGAACTGATCCAAATAAGGTTTACAGACCCTATTCATTAAGTCCATGAAAACAGCAGGAGCATTAGTCAAACCGAATGGCATGACTGTGAATTCATAATGCCCATATCGAGTACGGAACGCTGTCTTCGGGATGTCTTCTTCTTGCACGCGAAGTTGATGATATCCAGATCGTAGATCAATCTTCGAGAAATAGGAAGCGCCCTGTAGCTGATCAAAGAGGTCGTCTATGCGAGGTAGAGGATATCGATTCTTGATGGTAAGCTTGTTAAGCTCACGATAATCGATACACATCCTAAAGGATCCATCCTTCTTCTTTACAAAAAGAACGGGAGCACCCCAAGGTGAAAAACTAGGACGAATAAAACCTTTGTCAGAGAGCTCCTGAAGCTGTTTAGACAACTCTTGCATCTCAGACGGTGCAAGACGATATGGAGCTCTGGCAATGGGATTTGCACCAGGTACGAGATCAATGCGGAACTCGACTTGGCGTGCTGGAGGTAGACCAGGTAAATCTTCAGGGAACACTTCTGAATAATCCCGAACGACAGGAATATCTGAAATAGACTTACCCTTGCCTTTATCTTCTGTAACATGTGCTAAGAAAGCCACATAGTTCTTCCACAGATACTTCCGAGCTTTAAAACAAGACATGAGTTTGAGACCACCGGTAGGCTTCTCACCTTGAACCTGCAGGATCTCGCCTGTCGAAAACGGCACACGAACAATCTTCTCAGAACAAACTATCTCTGCGTGATGCTTGGATAACCAATCCATTCCCACAATAACGTCAAAGCTTCCAAGTTGCATAGGCGCGAGGTCAATAGGAAAAAGATGGTCGTTAAGGTTCAACTGGCAGTTGCGAAGAACAGAATCAAGAATAATGGGTTCACCACTAGCAACTCCTTCTGTCAAAGGTTTTCCTAGTTTCGTTCTAGACACTCGAAGCATAGGCTCAAAAGACAAAGACAAGAAACTCTTATCGGCACCGGAATCGAAAAGAACAGATGTAGGCTGATTATTAATAAAGAACGTACCGTTCACCACATTATCGTCAGCCTGTGCCTCTTGGGCATTCATGTTAAAGACTCGGCCTCGAGCCGGAGCCTGATTCTGGTTCTGGTTCTGGTTCGCCAGTCTTGGGCACCGATTCCTATAGTGGGTCAGATCCCCACAATTGTAACAAGCACTTGGTGGGTATTATGGTCGTGCAGCTTGACCCTGTTGCTGAGCAGGAGGCTGTGCAACTTGTTGAGCCGGGTTTTGAACTGCGCGATTCTGAGCAAACCGACAAACATCGGCAAGATGACCTGACTTCCCACAGCTAGTACAGAAACGGCACTGATGTTGCGGCTGATGGTGACTGTTGCATCTATTGCACAAAGGTGCATTCCCTGAATAGGGCTTCTTTGCCGGAGGCTGCGCGTGTTGGTTAGGAGCTGCCTGATTAGCTTGGGCAGTGATAGCAAAATTTTGGGAAGCCTTACGCTTCCTTGACCTCTTCGAAGAACCAGAGTTCTTTCCATTCTTGTTTTGACCTTTCTTGCTATCTTCCTTGTCAGCCAACTGTTTCTTGCCCTTGTCATCCTTCCTGTGTAACTTTCCCTTTCTAATCTGCGACTCAGTCAATGTCGCTGATAACTCGATCGCCTGACGGAGTGTGGCAGGTTCACTACCAGTAAGGATGTCTTGCACTGAGTCAGGTAGGCCGTCGATGTATCTCTCGATAGCCTTGTCGAGTGGGGTAACCATAGCAGGGCAAAGCAAACTCAACTCCTCAAACCTATCCGTATAAGCCCTGTGCTCACCACTATCTTGCTTCAAAACATCAAACTCTTTCTCCAACGCTCGCTGTTCATGGCGAGGACAGAATTCCCTCATCATAAGGGTTCTCAGTTCAGCCCATGTCTGTGCGAGAGCAACTTCCGCACCTCGGTCTCTCATTACCCCATTCCACCATGTAAGAGCCCTCTTCTAAAATACGCTCGAGGAGAACTCGACCTTGCGATTATCCGGGCACTGCATGTGGCGAAAAGTATTCTCAATGCTTTCGAACCACTGAAGAAGTCCAGTTGCTCCTTCAGAACCACTAAACTTGAGTGGTTTAGCCTGGTTAAAATCCTTGTATTTGCATGGAACATTGTTGTTATTGTTGGCTTGGTTCCATTGAGCAAAGAGATTTGGAAATTGAGCAGCCATTTGCTCCGCAATAATTTCTGCCAGTTCGGCAGTCGCAATCAGATTGTCGCGTCGAGGAGGCATTCTAAAAGAGGAAAACACGAAAGGAAACGAGGGAGATGATTGGATGAAGAGAATGAGATGAAACAAAATCAACAAAAGCAAAGATGGTGATCATTCGTCCGCATTACCAAGCAAACAAACGAATCACAGTGACTAATCAAAGTAAATGGGTCAAAAATAATGTATAATGAAGACATGCTCGCCTATAAGTGAACACTCATCCCAAGAATTCCCAGGTAAGCACAACTGGTCTCGCGTCTGATGAGATATATACGAAGTGCTTGCCTAGACAGAAAACCCAGAATACAGGCATTCGCCCTTCCAGTTTGCACATGTTCACATTATTTAAAACCCAAAACGTTTGACGGGATTTTTGAAAATTTGAAGGCACAAGGCCAAAAACCAATACTGAAAAGGGTTCAAAACCATATAACAGAGGGTTCAAAACCTTACAATTGAGGGTTCAAAACCTTGTAATAAATCATTCAAAAACAGATGATTGTTTTTCAAAAATCGATTTGGAAAATTTGGTTCTTGTTTTGATAATCACCTAAGGATAGGTGATGTACATGTTTTAAGATCTAAACACAAGATAACTTGTGTTAGGGTCCTAGAAAAGTTATAGTCTAGGTCAAAGCATTACTAATAACCTAATTCCCTATAACCATTGGCTCTGATACCAACTCTTCTGTCACACCCCGACCGCGTAAAACAACAAACCGCGGCGGAAACATCGGGGCGTGTCGTAACAGAATAAATTGTTTCATAACCATGGCATACAAAGTTGTATTTTATTTATCAAACAAGGGTGTTACATTGTCTTGAACAGTAAACAAAAGAGTTTATAACATAATTAAACAAGTCTATCTTCGTTTTTAGTCTCTAAGGCACAGGTCCGCCCTAGTGTCATGATCAACATCCTACGGAAAAGCTCCTGAAAACACATGTGAAAATAGGTACGTCAGCATAAAAATGCCTGTGAGATACATAGGTTTGTGAAAATAGGATTCATGACTTGTATTTGAGAAAATGTTTAGTCATGAACCTTGTAATTTGCTTTGTCTTGTAAATCATTTGAAAAACGATAAGATCAGTTGATATGTAAGTAAATGTAAGGTTAAATGAATAACCATGTAAAAATGAATTTGTGTAAGATAAGTTGGTTGTAAAACAATGTCTTATGAAAAGTATGTTATTTGTATAAAATGTTATATGTATCAAACTGAAATGATTCAAATAACGTTACGCTATGTAATATTATACAAACATTTATATATAGGAAGTACCAGCGGCGTATCCACCATGTTTGTATCATATTACACACGTATCGTTACTTAATCACTTAATCAAACCAAACCATGCAAGATGTAAAATGTTCATGTACAAACCAATTGTCAAGTGTTATTGTGTAAACCATATCAAAATGTCTATGTCCAATGTAAACCACCAAATGTGTATATCAATGTCAAATTGTTTATGTTCAATGTGGATCATGTAATGTGTAACCAAGATGTCATGTATGGTAGTGAAATATATATATCAACTAAACCATATGTAAAATGCACAAAAACAAGGTATTGAAGTAAAACATAGTTTAAATCAAAGTTATGTTTTGTGTAACAAATGCATGCTATACTGATACAAACATTTATGCGGTATTGTTAAAATGCATACATCCAAGCCTTGAGACTGTGGTGATAAACCCTTAAACAGATTAAAGGTTCATCTTAGTTATGTATATCGAATTCGGTCATTCCTTTCATCCCCTTTCCCTGGGATGTCCGGAACGGGAGTTGTCAATTCCTATGGTACCACTACCTACTAACGAATGGCATGATCAATGTTAATGAATGTATTGTTCCATGTTAAACAAACCAAATGTCATAACAAAATGTAAGCATGTGAAAACGATGCACTAAGTATGTAATCAAATGAACATACATAGCGTGAAATGTCATGTAAAACGATGTACTAAGTAATGCACACAATGGGCACACCTAGCATGAAATGTAATGTAAAACAAATGTACTAAGTAATGCACACAATGGGCACACCTAGCATGAAATGTAATGTAAAACAATGTACTAAGTAATGCACACAATGGGCACACCTAGCATGAAATGTAATGTAAAACAATGTACTAAGTAATGCACACAATGTGCACACCTAGCATAAGATGCAATGAAATCATGTACTATAATGTACTAACGAACATAGCATGTATATGATGTGAAAACAGGAAAGCATGAAAGTAACAAGTAGGCACATGTGTTCCACCCCAAAACAGTTTGGAAAACAGTAAAAGAGGGGTCAATGTACTCACATAAACACCTTGAAAACATTTAAAAGAGGGGGTTCTATGTACTCACTTGAGATTGCTCAGAAGTCCTAAGATAACCACCAAGCAATGCTAGAGATCACGGAATATCAAACGGCACCTAATATAGGTAAGTACATTAATAAACCGGACCTAAATCGGAAGATCGGATAGGATGAGGGCTCGTAAACCATATGAGTATGGGAACTCATGTAGTATGGTTTAATAAGGCCTACATACTAAATGAAACCTAACCTAAGTGCTTGTGACCCATTACGACCCGTTTAAGTAGCTTATGCTACTTTAACGCGTCGTTCGCGTAGAACGCGTTCGGACCGCCTAACTAGTCCTATGACAAGTAATATATGCCTTAACATGTCTAATATGGTTGTCAAATCAGTTTAGATGTCAAAAGTTATGTTACATGTGTTTAAAATGAATTTTGGCATCAAAGGGGTATTTTGGTAATTTACCTAAGGCATATAAACTACCTATCATACAACTACTTAAATGAAGCGACCATAAGGTATAACCTCGTAAGGTTATTCCCTATATACTATGGTCACCTAATGTGCTTGGTCGGATCCTAATGATTGACCAAACGGGTCGGGTTCGAAAGTATAAGCGATTGTTTAGATCGCTTACCTTACGACCCTATATAAGCACTAAACTAAAAGTGACGAGCTAAGCATGTTAAAACATGCTTAACTAAGTTTAGAAAACAGATTTGGTATCACAACAAACGGTTGTGATACCTAAGAGTAGTTTGGTTACAAAATACGTAAGAATACGTATTCTGCCCGAAACTACGGCTCGTCACTGAGCCTAGATAACGTGGTAATCAGTAGGTATAATCGCTAGGGACTATAACCATCGTGATCACACTCACGTTATGAAGTTTGAACGAACTTCGCATCGACCATAAACTGGTCAATGCAGAAAGTCAAACAAAGTTTGACTTTCGGACTTGAAAAGCAATAAAAGAACGAAGGAACACTTACGAAGGGTCCTCGAATGCTAATCTAGATCAAAATAGCTCAGGTATGAAACAAAGGTTTCAACTTAGAGCACAAATGATCAGATTCTTGTGAGAAATGAAGTGAAATGTGATGGGTATTTATAGATTTCGGGTAACCGTTAAGATCATTTCATGAAAACCGTGCTCGAATCTCATGCGTACATTTGTCAAAATGTTATGGTTACTGAAAATGATCCTTAATGTGCTGAAAGGTCAAGTGTGGAACTTGTGGTTGTGGTTTAATCAGCTGATAATCTGCTAACTGGTTGATATTATCTGTTCTGGCACAGGCTAGCGCACCGTTACGTTATAAGTGTAGCGGTGCGCTAGGACCTAGTTTGGCAGAATTACCATTTCAGTCCCTGCAATGCAATCAGTCCATTTTTGACACGTTTAAGGCCCGTTAACCCCATTTCAAAGCTCTAAAATGAAGTTAAAGCATAGAGAACTTCAAATGTGCTCAAAAATATCTCGGATGTCGGTTCGTTTGGCCGTACGATCGCGATGTTCGCTTAATTACGACGGAATGCGCATAAGCGCGAAAAACGATCCAAATGACGCGACGAATGGATTTTTCTTATGGAGAACATTAAAATATAATATAGTCATGCTCACATAAATTTTTGGCTGTCCGGATGTATTCAGAACGTAAGTTATGCCCGAAAATGCAAACTTGTGCACTTTTTGACACTTTTAGTCCCTGAATGACCCAAAAGTTTATTTTAGCACACCGAACCCCTCAAAGCCTATTTCTAAGCTATGTAAAGGATAGTTAAGGTGTGTTTAACTTATGGTTATGTTCCGGAAATGTTCGTTACAGTTCAAATTGGCATACTTTCGCAGTTTGTCATATTTAGTCCCTGTAAGCGAATTAACTTGTTTTTGCCATACCAAAGCCTTCAAAACTTATTTCTAAGTTATGTAAAGGTTATTTAAGGTATTGTTGAGTATATGTTGATGTTCCGGAGTATTTCTCGCATTAAACTGAGTACGTTTACGCACTAGTTTGCGTATAACTCTCCAGAAAGTGATGTAGAGTTTGGAATTGAACAAAAGTCAAAACATGAAAAATGTAAAACACAATCAAACAAACATTGGGATCAAATAACATTGTTTTATTGATAATAGAACTGTTCATAGTGATTACAAGCACAGTTGTTACAGTTTTTGTCTGTGATCATGTGTTATAATTATCTGCATGATTATCATTGTTGAGGTGTGTGATAGATACTCTTGTGGTATGATTTATATCCAAAATTGATTATGCTTTATTGATGTCGATTATATGATTTAATATTGTGAGTATGTTCATGGTTGGTGTCTAAACATTCACTAGTTTTCAATCTGATAGAATGATGGATTCAGTGTTTTCATGTTAAGGATATGTTGATAACCTATTCGAATATTATTTTGATAGTGGTAGCATAATAGAAATTGATGGACTTGTTGTTGAATTCCGGATAAAATTTGGCTGTTTGATTCGTTGGAATGTTGTGTGATGATTAGGGTTTCTGGGTGTGCATAGTTAACTGGTAAAGTGACGAAACTACCCCGTCGACGAAACACTTGATATTTCGTCAACCTCATCTCGACGAAACATTGATATTTCGTCGCCTATAACACCGACGAAGAACAGGTGTTTCGTCACCTAGGTCCTTCATCGCAAGGAGGTATTTCGCCGAGGAGCACCCCATGAACAGTATTGTATGATGTGTATGTTATACAATGAAATTGTATAATGTATATGACATTGAACGAAACCGTGTGAATTGAGTAGTTGGGTTATAAAAGCCTATCTGTTGCATGGTAATAATGTTAATCAGATAAGAACCTTGACTTAACCTGTATGAATAAACAGTACATCTGTGAATGTTGATATGTGTCATGAACATGGGATGTAGACTTGTTGGGGAACAAAACACTTGTTATGTGACTTTACGACAAACGTTATGGATCAGTGGATTGCATGATTAACAGTTACGACTTGTATAAGTGTCACATCCCGACCACGTAGAACATACAAAACGTGGCGGAAATGTCGGGGAGTGTTGTAACAGAATTAATGTTTCAAATCCATGGCAATTAAAGTTTCCTTTTATTAAACAAACATGAGAGTTTACATTGTTTTAAATAAGAACCAAAGAGTACATAACATAAATTAACTAGTCTTGCATCTTTTATTGTCACTAAGGCCCAAGTTCGCCTAAGAGTATCTTGATAAGTCCTACGCATCATCTCCTGAAAACACATGTGAAAATAGGTACGTCAGCATAAAAATGCCTGTGAGATACATAGGTTTTGTGAAAATAGGATTCATGACTTATGTTTGAGAAAATGTTTAGTCATGAACCTTGTAATTTGCTCTGTCTTGTAAATCATTTGAAAAACGATAATATCAATTGATATGTATAAATAAATGTAAGGTTAAATGAATAACCATGTAAAATGAGTTTGTATAAGATAAGTTGTTTGTAAATCAATGTCTTGTGAAAAGTATGTTATTTGTATAAAATGTTCTATGTCTCAAATTGAAATGATTCAAATAACGCTACAATATGTAATACCATACACACACTTATATATAGGAAGTACCAGCGGCGTATCCACCATGCTTGTATCATATTACACACGCCTCGTTACTTAATCACTTACTCAAACCAAACTACCAAAGTAAAATGTCCATGTCTAATGTAAATCATGTAATATGTATTCAAAATGTAAGCATGTGATGAATAACAAATGTATTAAGTATGCAATAATAGACATACGTAGCATGTGACCTGTACTAAGTATGCAACAATAGACATACGTAGCATGTGACCTGTACTAAGTATGCAACAATAGACATACGTAGCATATGACCTATACTAAGTATGCAACAATAGACATACGTAGCATGTGACCTGTACTAAGTATGCAACAATAGACATATGTAGCATGTGACCTGTACTAAGTATGCAACAATAGACATAAGTAGCATGTGACCTGTACTAAGTATGCAATAATAGACATACGTAGCATGAAATGTAATGTAAAACATGTACTATAAATGTACTAATGAACATAGCAAGTATATGATGTGAAAACATGGAAAGCATGAAAGTAACAAGTAGGCACATGTGTTCCACCCCAAAACATTTGGAAACAGTAAAAGAGGGGTCTATGTACTCACTTGAGATTGCTCAGAAGTCCTTGAGTAACAACCAAACAATGCTAGAGATCGCGGATATCAAACGGCACCTAATATAGGTAACTATGTAAATAACCAGACCTAAATCGGATGATTGGATAGAATGAAGGTTCGTAAACCAAACAAGTATAGAGACTCGTGTCATATGGTTTAACAAAGCCTACATACTAAATGAAACCTAACATAAGTGCTTACGACCCATTACGACCCGTTTAGGTAGCTTATGCTACTTTAACGCGTCGTTCGCGTGAAACGCGTTCGGACCGTCTAACTAGTCCTATGACAAGTGTTATATGCCTAAACATGTTACATAATCAGTTATGTGTCAAAAGTTTAGGTTACATATGCTTAATTACCAATTATACATGAAAAGGGTATTCTGGTAATTTACCTAAGGCATATAAACTACCTATCATACAACTACTTAAACGATGTGACCATAAGGTATAACCTCGGAAGGTTATTCCCTATATACTATGGTCACCTAATGTGTTTGGTCGGATCCTAATGATCGACCAAATGGGTCGGCTTCGAAGGTATAAGCGATTTATCAGATCGCTTACCCTACGACCCTAGACAACGTGGTAATCAGTAGGCATAGTCCCAAAGGACTATAACCATCGTGATTACAATCACGTTGCGAAGTTCAAACGAACTTTGCATTGACCATAACTGGTCAACGCTGAAAGTCAAACAAAGTTTGACTTTCGGACTCGAAAAGCAATAAAAGAACGAAAGAATACTTACGAAGGGTCCCCGAATGCTAATCTCGATCCAAGAATCTCAGGTATGAAACAATGGTTTCAACTTAGAGTTTCTAAGATCAAAATTCTAGTGGTTTAAACAATGAAAGGCATGGGGTATTTATAGTAAAAGGTCCACCGTTAGGATCGTTTGTCGAATATCGCGCCTTAATCGCATCCGTACATGTGTCGGAACCATATGGTACTAAAAATGGGTTCTTATCATCTGACTAAGCATGTGTGAGTATGTGGTTGTGGATTAAACTGCTGCAAATAGGCTGTTAAGTACACTGCATCTGGTCTGCAGACCCCATACGCATCGTAGGGGAAAAGTCCCTACGCATCGTAGGCATGAACTTTGGCAGATTTACACTTTTGGTCCCTGTTATGCAATAAGGTCATTTTTGACACGTTTAAGGCCCGTTAACCCCATTTCAAAGCTTTAAAATGAAGTTAAAGTATAGGGAACTTAAAACATGCTCAAAAATATCTCGGATGTCAGTTCGTTTAGCCGTACGGTTGCGATGTTCGGTTAATTACGACAGAATGCGCATAAGCGCGATAAACGATCCAAATGACGCGATGAATGGATTTTTCTTATGCCGAACACTAAAATAAAATATTTTAGTGCTTACATAAATTTTTGGATGTCCGGATGTATTCAGAACGTAAGTTATGCTCGAAAATGCAAACTTGTGCACTTTTTGACACTTTTAGTCCCTGAATGACCCAAAAGTTTATTTTAGCACACCGAACCCCTTAAAGCCTATTTCTAAGCTATGTAAAGGATATTTATGGTATGTTTAACTTATGGACATGTTCCGGAGTGTCTGTTACAGTTCAAATTGGCATACTTTCGCAGTTTGTCAACTTTAGTCCCTGTAAGCGATTAAACTTGATTTCACCACACCAAACCTTCCAAAACTTATATCTAAGTTATGTAAAGGTTATTTAAGGTATGTTAAGCCTATTTCACTATTCCGGAGTGTTCGTTGCATTAAACTGGTTATATCTACACATCAGAGCGCGTATAACCCTCCAGAAAGCGATTTAAAGCTTGAAATCGAACAAGAAATGATATGTGAAAACGATACACATATTTTTACAAATCCCAAGTATGAAATACAATATTTCATTGGTTTGGAATTTGTTTGATGGTCGCAGTGACACAGGTGTCACAATAAGCACGTGTGTCTTACTTGTATGCTACTCGCGTAACGTGTATGTTAGATACGTGATATATGTGAACAACGTGAATGTAAACTGATTACGTGTACCTGAACATCATTTGTGACAACTCGAGTTTCCAAGATTCCACCTTCACACTATTGCACGTTATTTGCTTAAGTGTTTTGTTTGCACGACTTGTTTGTTCCGCAACTGTGCACGTATGTATACGAAATTTCTTTCAAGATGGGGATAATGTGACAACTCGAGTTTCCAAGATTCCACCTTCACACTATTGCACGTTATTTTCTTAAGTGTTTTGTTTGCACGACTTGTTTATTCCGCAACTGTGCACGTATGTATTATGCTAAATCGTATTGTAACCGAAATATTATGTCCGGTGTATATAGTGTGTTGTTAAGTGTGCTTTATTTATTTTGCTGTGCATCATAGTGTGTATATATGTTAATGTGTAAATAATATGCTTGGTATTAATTATGGTTATATATTTGATAACAATGAAATTGAGTTTAGGCCGAAATTACCCCACACGAAATCACTACCAGCCGAAAACACAAGTGATGAAAACACTTTTAAGTGTTTTCGTCCACTCCTGCTACTGTCGAAAACAACATATGGACTTTAGCCCAGTAGGAGCCCAACTTGTATATATATTAGGCTACGTAACTCTGATCAGAAAACCCTAAGGACTCTCTTGCTAATCCTCTGTGCGACGGCAATCAGCAACATCATCTCCATTCCCGAAACGTTCCAACTCACTGCTCGAACCCTTATCACATCTCGGTTAGTTTGTATTATTGTTAATCGTACGAGAGTTCTTGGTTGATCGATACATGTGGTATTGTTTAGAATCTGCGTTGATGATGCCAACTGTTTGAATATGTGTCATGTTTTTGAAACGATTTGATGAATATACAAAATAGGGTGCATACTAGATGTTGAATATCAATGATGATTAGATAATATATTATATAGTGGCCGACAATTTGGAACAAACAAAAGCATGGGGTCTGATGAACAATTGAAATCTGCTTACGTGCTACATGACTCATGTTAACTTGCAAATGATATAGGATTTCTCTATTGTTTGTGATCTGACTAGTCTGCCATCACATGTGCCTATGGGAGTGTGTGTATGTTGATAAGTTTTGATCAGTGATGTAATAAAATGGTCAATTAGCAACAGGAAAACAACTAATACTTGTCGGCCATTGTTGAGTTATTTTATTAATGAATGATCTCGTGATGATTGAGCATGTGGTTGATAGTGAGTATTAGGGTTGTAGTTTGCAACTGATATTGATGAAGATGATATTACCCATGAAAACACAAGGTGTTTTCGTCACACCTTAGGCCCAACGAAGACCCTAGAGATTTCGGCCCAAAGGGGATTTCGCCATATAGTGTTTTCGCCCCACTAAGTGATTTCGTTGATTTGTTTGTACAGTGAACACTAATAAGTTAAGGATGTTAACTCTGTTAAATGGTTAACCTTGTTATGTATGGACGGTGTTAAGTATGCCAAGCATGTTATGCATGCTAACTGGATTATGTTAACCAAGTTATGTATGATAAGCTCATTATGCATGATAACTCCGTTATGACACAGTGATTATGTATGTGTGTTAACTGTGATATGTTTCTAATTAACTCTGTTATGCATGTGAACTAAGCAAGGTCTATTAATCCAGTTAAGTGAAGTGACCTCATTAAACCCATTAACACCGTTAGATATATTAGTGGATGATATTGTTAGATTAAACTGAGTAAGCCTTTATGAGAAACATGGATTTGTTTGAACATGATTAACTGCTGCGTGATACATGATGTTAACTGCCTAGCACAATGTGATGTTAGATTTGCATGCGAGTCATTACGAATGACACTGATTGTGTATACGTGCGTACTTTAGGTCGTGACTGATTAATTGTGAGCGAGTATTACTTTAGCATACCGAGCAAACCAAGGTGAGTTCACACTCTACAAAGCATGGGATTCCTAGGGGTTGGGAATGGGGTTAAGGAATATGGATTTCCTCGTCCTTTCTTGGGTAGGACAGTACTGGTTCAGGAATGTAATTCCTCGTCCTTACGGACAGATAACTTTTACTAGACCAAAACTCTATCACGAAGTCCCTCCTTTTTATATCGACTTAATCGCCGGGCCAATGGCGAGCGGGTCATTAGTTAGATAGCGCTATTTAGGTCTGACAAGCCTCACACCGTGCCGCAGAGGACGGGCGTGAACTAATGGATCTGGGCACGTCAATGATGATAGACATTGACAGTTCAGGGAACTTAAACATGACTTTAGTCAGCAGTCGATATGGTAACGAGTCTAGTGTATACATGGGGTAGCCCCCACGGCCGAAATGCCAGATAACTATCATGGGGTAGCCCCCACGGCTGGATTGCCAGAGTAAATGGGTTAAACAAATCACGTTTTCAACTATGGGGTAACCCCCACGGCAGGGATGCCAGTTAAAGGAACTATTTTTGGAACAACTAAAACCAACACCCAACTGTGAACTCGCTCAACATTATTGTTGACTCGTTACTACATGCTTTGCAGGTCATCGGTACTTAGTGAGCTTGCACAGGCTTCTGGGCAAAGGACTTAGCTGGAGCTGGCCATGTGAGCCATGATTCAGCCTTTGGCCATGTAACCTTGGATAGTACTACGTTGGTTTTAAACATTATGCTTCCGCTCATAACTTAAACTATGTTTGT
The DNA here is from genome assembly GCA_030545235.1 of Helianthus tuberosus. Taxonomy (NCBI): domain Eukaryota; kingdom Viridiplantae; phylum Streptophyta; class Magnoliopsida; order Asterales; family Asteraceae; genus Helianthus; species Helianthus tuberosus. The sequence continues at coordinate 22,704 of JARYGA010014573.1, forward strand.
TTTGGACACTAATTGTGTTGGTTGGACTTTTACAATTAATTACTTGCTTGTTCAATATGATTAGTGGTTTGATCCTGGTCAGTCACGCCTCCAAGCGGTGATACTCCGCGTGTGGATTTTGGGGGTGTGACAGATTGGTATCAGAGCCATTGGTTATAGAAAACTTGGTTTTAATAAAGGAAAACATTTTTTTGTTAAAGCCAGACTATAACCTGTACAGTGCTCTACGATCCACAACGACGCTTCACTCCACGTGCAAGGCTCGACATTCTAGGTGACATGGTTTATGTTATATTACCTACATGATAGATTACATAGAACTTTGCTCATGATATGCTTAGCTAGTATAGCTACTGTTGCTTGAACACGTATGTGCTTACTCTCTCCTGTCATCGCACTTTCGCGAACCTCTCTCACTCATGTTTCCCTTGATATGAAGATCATGTCTGGACGCATTAACATGACTCAAGCCCAGTTGACGGCTCTGATTAACGAACAGGTTGCTGCGGCACTTGCAGCCGCACAAGCAGGAGGTATACCCTGCAGTTTAAAACTCATTCTAGGATCTTTAGATCCTACTCTCGTAAACCAACACTTGTGCTAAATTTTGTTTACTCTTGCGCACACGACAGGTCAACATGCTCAGCCTCCTGTGTGCACCTTCAAAACCTTTATGGACTGCCGACCAACTACTTTCAGCGGCACTGAAGGAGCCGTAGGTCTCCTCCACTGGTTTGAGAAACTAGAATCTGTGTTCGAAATGTGTGAATGCCCTGAGGCACGCAGGGTGAAGTATGCTACCGGTACCCTCGAGGGTTTAGCCCTCACATGGTGGAAAGCTCAGGTCCAAATGCTGGGGTTGGTTGCTGCTAACGCCACCCCATGGAACAATTTTAAAGAGATGATCAAGGAGGAATACTGCAGTCGTGACGACATCCATAAGCTGGAAGTCGAGTTCTTCAACCTCAAGATGACGGGGTCGGAAATGGAGGCGTTTACAAAGAGATCAAATGAGCTTGCATTACTGTGTCCTACTATGGTGGACCCTCCAATTAAGCATATCGAACTTTATCTCAAGGGCTTGGTGCCAGAAATCCAAAGTCATGTGACTTCAGCAAACCTCGCCACTTACCAGCAGGTTGTTCAGTTTGTCACACCCCGACCACGTAAAACAACAAAACATGGCGGAAACATCGGGGAGTGTTGTAACAGAATCATTGTTTCATAACACATGGAAATTTAAAATTTTTTTTATTAAATACACGAGTTACAATGTCTTGACAATTAAAGAAACATAACATAAATAACTAGTCTTGCATCTTTTATTGTCACTAAGGCCCATGTCCGCCTAAGTCTATCTTGATCAATCCAATGCTTCATTTCCTGAAACACATGTGAAAATAGGTACGTCAGCATAAAAATGCCGGCGAGTACATAGGTTTTGTGAAAATAAGATTCATGACTTCTGTTTAAGAAAATGTTTAGTCATGAACCTTGTAATTTGCTTTGTCTTTGTAAATCATTTGAAAAACAATAAGTTCAGATGATACGTATAAATAAGAGAATAATGCATGGTTAAATGAATAACCATGTAAATGAGTTTGTATAAGTTAAGTTGTAAAACAATGTATTGTGAAAAGTATGTTATTTGTATAAAATGTTATATGTCATAAACTGAAATGATTCAAATAACGCTACGATATGTAATACCATACAAACACTTATATATAGGAAGTACCAGCGGCGTATCCACCATGCTTGTATCATATTACACACGCCTCGTTACTTAATCACTTACTCAAACCGAACCAACAATGTAAGATGTCTATGTTTAAACCAACTTCCAAATGTATTGAAATAATATGTTAAAATGTAAATCATGTAATGTATAACCAATATGATATGTATGGCTAGTGAAAATGCATCAACTAAACCATAGATGAAATGCACAAGAACATAGTATTGAAGTAAAACTTGGTTTAAATCAAAGCTATGTTTTGTGGAAATGCATGATCAATGTAAATCATGTAATATGTAAACAAAATGATATGTATGGCTAGTGAAATGTATCAACTAAACCATATGCACAAGAACATAGTATTGAAGTAAAACTTGGTTTAAATCAAAGCTATGTTTTGTGGAAATGCATGATCAATGTAAATCATGTAATATGTAAACAAAATGTATGTATGGCTAGTGAAATGTATCAACTAAACCTTATGCACAAGAACATAGTATTGAAGTAAAACTTGGTTTAAATCAAAGCTATGTTTTGTGGAAATGCATGCTATACTGATACGAACATCTATGCGGTGTTGTGAAAATGCATACATCCAAGCCTTGAGACTGCGGTGATAAACCCTTAAACAACTTAAAGGTTTATCTAAATTATGTATATCGAATTCGGTCATTCCTTTCATCCCCATACCCAGGATGTCCGGAACGGGAGTTGTCAATTCCTATGGTACCACTACCTACTAACGAACGGCGTAGCTAATGTTAATGAATGTATTGTTCCATTGTAAACAACCCAAATGTCATAACAAAATGTAAGCATGTGATGAAAACGATGTACTAAGTATGCACGCAATGGACATACATAGCATAAAATGTAAATGTAAAACGATGTACTAAGTATGCACGCAATGGACATACATAGCGTAAAATGTCAATGTAAAACGATGTACTATAATGTACTAATGAACATAGCAGGTATATGATGTGAAAACTGGAAAGCACGAAAGTAACAAGTAGGCACATGTGTTCCACCCCAAAACAGTTTGGAAAACAGTAAAAGAGGGGTCTATGTACTCACTTGAGATTGCTCAGTAGTCCTTGAGTAACAACCAAACAATGCTAGAGATCGCGGATATCAAACGACACCTAATATAGGTAACTATGTTAATAAACCGGACCTAAATCGGAGGATTTAGATAGAATGAGGGTTCGTAAACCAAACGAGTATAGAGACTCGTGTCATATGGTTTAACAAGGCCTACATACTAAATGAAACCTTAATCTAAGTGCTTTCGACCCATTACGACCCGTTTAGGTAGCTTATGCTACTTTAACGCGTCGTTCGCGTGAAACGCGTTCGGACCGTCTAACTAGTCCTATGGCAAGTGTTATATGCCTAAACATGTTACATAATCAGTTATGTGACAAAAGTTTAGGTTACATATGCTTAATTACCAATTATTCATGAAAAGGGGTATTTTGGTAATTTACCTAAGGCACATAAACTACCTATCATACAACTACTTAAACGATGTGACCATAAGGTATAACCTCGGAAGGTTATTCCCTATGCACTATGGTCACCTAATGTATTTGGTCGGATCCTAATGATCGACCAAATGGGTCGGGTTCGAAGGTATAAGCGATTTATTAGATCGCTTACCCTACGACCCTAGACAACGTGGTAATCAGTAGGCATAGTCCCAAGGGACTATAACCATCGTGATTACAATCACGTTGCGAAGTTCAAACGAACTTCGCATTGACCATAAGCTGGTCAACGCTGAAAATCAAACAAAGTTTGACTTTCGGACTCGAAAGCAATAAAAAAAGAAAAGAACGAAAGAATACTTACGAAGGGTCCCCGAATGCTAATCTAGATCGAAATAACTCAGGTATGAAACAATGGTTTCAACTTAGAGTCTTTAAGATCAGATTCTAGTGGTTTATGCAATGGGGGTGGATGGGTATATATAGTTTTCGGTCCACCGTTAAGATCGTTTCATGGAATAACGTGATTGAATCATGTGCGTACACTTGTGGGAAAGTTATGGTGTCTAAAAATGAGTTCTTATCAGCTGACTAGGCAAGTGAGAACATGTGGTTGTGGATTAAACAGCTGATAACAGGCTGTTTAATACACTGCATCTGGTCTGCAGAACCCATACGCATCGTAGGGGAAAAATGCTTACGCATCGTAAGCATACAAGTTTGGCAGAATTACAGTTTTGGTCCCTGTAGTGCATATAAGGCATTTCTGACACGTTTAAGGCCCGTTAACCCCATTTCAAAGCTCTAAAATGAAGTTAAAGTATAGGGAACTTAAAATGTGCTCAAAAATATGTCGGATGTCGGTTCGTTTGGCCGTACGAACGCGATGTTCGGTTATTTACGACGGAATGCGCATAAGCGCGAAAAACGATTCAAAATGCGCGACGAATGGATTTTTCTCATGCTAAACACTAAAATAAAATATTTTAGTGCTTACATAAATTTTTGGATGTCCGGATGTATTCAGAACGTAAGTTATGCGTAAAAGTGCAAACTTGTGCACTTTTTGACACTTTTAGTCCCTGAATGACCCAAAAGTTTATTTTAGCACACCGAACCCCTCAAAGCCTATTTCTAAGCTATGTAAAGGATATTTAAGGTGTGTTTAACTTATGGTCATGTTCCAGAATGTTCGTTACAGTTCAAATTGGCATACTTTCGCAGTTTGTCAAGTTTAGTCCCTGTAAGCGAATTAACTTGTTTTTGCCATACCAAAGCCTTCAAAACTTATTTCTAAGTTATGTAAAGGTTATTTAAGGTATGTTAATCCTATGTCACTATTCTGGAGTGTTTTTTGCATTAAACTGGTTATATTTACGCATCGGTGCGCGTATAACCTTCCACAAAGCGATTTAGAGTTTGGAATTGAACAAAAATTGATATGTGCAAATGATACACATATTTTTACAAATCCCAAGTATGAAATATAATATTTCATTGGTTCGGTATTTGTTTGATGGCCGTAGAGGCACAGGTGTTACAGTCTCCCCTACTTTAGGAAATTTCGTCCCGAAATTTATTTAGAGGAAACTTGTGAGAGTTTAAAACATGAAGTTGAAAAGATCGAACAACATTGGTTAGGGTTCTGAACTTCTAGTAACTTTAATAACCTCATGCTTACAATGTAAGAGGGATACTTATATACAAGTATATGAAGCGTCATTGGTGCGTCCACCATACCTCCATTACATCGTTCTCATTTTGTTATTGTTGTCGCTATCGGTTCTTACACATAATAAATCTTACTGGGTTTCTGTGCACTAAATTTCATAATTATGTACGCGTCCATAATTATGCAATTCCTTGTACAATTCACACAGTCTATTTTAAAATGTGTAGGGTAAAACCAAATGAACAAACATGTGATGAGTACGACTAGACCACCATAGAGTCTTTTTAATTAAATCAATAAATGATCTAAATAGACTGTCAAGGAGTCTGTTCAGCTACATCACTAGATGTCATTCTTAACCAGATTGTGAATCAATCTTTTTGACTAGACCACTAAAAGGGTCTCTTATGAATCATGGAGTGGTGCTATATAATCCAAGGGTCTTAACTCTTACATAGAAGCCCATTAAGGATTTAAGGTAGTACCTTTTTGAATATCCTACTACGAATCCCTCATATGAAGATATGAAAGATCCTGCGAGGATTTGGATAACGAATATCCAGAGTATAAAAACACAAAATGCATAAAGGAAAACGTAAGATGAATAAACACATAGTCATATAACCACAAAATTGTTTAACTAGAAGTTTGTTCTGCTAACATAGCACATGTATTTAAAGCACACTAGGAATCCATTCCTTGGATTTCATTTGGTACTTTAAACATTATCAAGAATCTAACTATAAAAATAGAAAGATTCAAAAAGAAAAATTCGATTTCGATTGTAAGGAACCAAAATGTTCGAATTTAGGTACATCAGGAATCCAATTAAGGACTCTAATTTGAATGATAATCATCCACAAGGGTCTAAATGTGAAGACAAAAAGATCCCATATAGATTTTAGAAGTTGAAGATGTTTTGAAACCTTGCACTGGACGTGCTTATGTCAAAACATGAAGTAAAAATGCTTATGAAGTTGAGATGCCAGATATGCCAAGGCGACATATGAAGCGAAATTTGAAAGTTAATTCAATGTATGAGGAAAATATTTTTGAAAACTATGCATGGGGTTCTTTTAAGAAAAATGTGTTTAACGTTTTTGAAACCTTATATATAATACTTTTGAAATCATAAAGTAGGTGTACTAGGTAAATATATTTATAAAAATGTTTTAAAATCATGCGAGATGAATTTTTTTGAAATTATGTATAAGGTTTTTGGAAAACATGAATGATGCTTTTGAAATCATGCACTTGATAAGAAAATATACTGTGTTAATATTGTCTTCAGACTATATGAAACATTTTTGAAATTATGAAGGTTGGTTTTGATAACATGGCCAATGTTTTTGTAATAACATAGACAATGCATTTAGAAAAATTGTTTTCAAACTATATGAAATGTTTTGAGATCATGAAGATTGTTTTTGAAATACTTGTACTGTATATGTTGAAAAATCAAAACGTAATGGGTATGAGATTTGAA